>JAMPIV010005607.1:45000-279818 GCA_024509875.1 Oreohelix idahoensis | reverse complement strand
GTGGAGGTGTGGAAAGATGAGAGTTATGGGGTTTTTGAGAATAAGTAAATTAAAATTTTTATGTGAGATGGGGGTGGAAGTGTTATAGAGAAATGTAGAATAAATAATCTTGGATTCTCCTCGATTGTTCTACAAAGTTTTCGTGCACTGCGCTGAGAGTCCTCCTTGTGTGATCCTAAGGGAGGAGATCGGGAACACTGATGGCGTTTGTCCGCGTGCAATGAGAGATAGTCCTTCACTGAGCACAATCTTGAATCATTACAAAACACAAAGTTCCGCCCATAAGTGCCATACACTAGATTGTGGTGAAGTGGGATGGAGTATAAAGATTTTATAAGGGACTTAGTGTAACTTGTACGAGAACAGCTTGAAGTGGTATAATATAATATCTAGAGTAAGAGTAGTATATTATATATAATAACCTTACTTGCTACCACATATCTATATATCTCAGTCATAATTATTCTGGAATAGTGTGATGCTACGTTATGTGTCTAGGGTATGTGTATGATGAAGTGTAAGTCACAACAACAGACAGATAAACAATTTAATTTAATCCACTACTCTTAACAACACTGTGACACTCACATACATGTATAAACACTCTACATGAGAATATCTTAAAGAAGTCCATAGTAACGTTTCAAATAACAATATGTATTCATTACTGGCATGAATGAATATGTGTCCTGATTCAACTACAAGGGAACCAGGAATCACAATCAATTTAAATTACAAGTTATGTACAGAATGTATTTAATATGAATATTTGTAGTGACCATATATTATACAATGTTCTATGTTCTTGTGCGGTGTGTCAATTGTGTAGTTGTACAAATGAGGCGTAAATACGGGGTTTGTGTTGTTCTTAAAGCTCTGTTGGTATTTTGTCTTCAAGACTTCAATAGTTTGTACTTTAGGGGAACTTTTATTGAAGATGTTCACAGTTCCTCGATTTTAAGACAAGTTAAACATTCCCACTCTTAATAGTTGATTTTTTATAAAAGTTATTTTCAAGGAAGAGGGGTGACAGTAATGTTGAGCTCAGCTGGCCAAATTTCTGCTTATCTTTGAGTGATGGCGGCAGGAATGGGACTCCTCTGCTCACAGAATTTCTCACTCTGGGCCTCAGGTGACACCTACACTGATAGCTAAAAGGAAAAAGGAGTTTGCTGTACCGACTCTGGAATTCAGCAAAATCTGCTGACCTAGGTGCACGCTCAGACTACCATCATGACCACTGTCCACACAAGTTCATGGCAATACACACAGATTCCGAGTGATATAGCACATGAATTCTGCGAACACACAAACTTGGCCCATAAGTCCGTTCTTGCCTATTGTTCCCGGCCTTTTATTTAGCCAAAATTGGTGGAGCTGGGCTTCAACGTACTGTCGCTTTAAAATCAAGACTTATTTGAATAAGTGGTTCTCGAACTAAACGCTCACCCAGTGTGTATATCAGCGTGACTGCTAGGCCAATTGAGCCAACGATTTCGCGGACAAGTGTTTGAAAAAAATGTTATCTTTTCCCGTCTCCCCTAACAACCAAGATAGTATTTATAGCCCGACCAATCGTGGTTAGGCTTTCATTTGTTGCGCTCCTAATCAATTTGGAGCGTTCTTACATGGATAGGGCTATTTGATGTAACGTAAGGTTTTTTTTTCAAACTACGTTATAAAAAAAAAATTTTATGAGCAGAAATGATTTATTTATGCTGTCAGGCACTAACCCCAATATTTTATTTTGGGTATAATTTATTAATTCCTGGACTATTTGCGTAACGTTTTACATATTATTTGTCAGCAAACCCTAAGGAACCCAAAAAATACTAATTTAAAGGAGGCTAGTGGGCTGCGTTCAAAAAATATGCAATTTCTTTCTATCTCCTGTTTAGAAGATGTGCTGTCTGAGATACTGTTATGTGTTCAAAACGTATTACCCATATATTGTGTTGGTCTACTCTCGCTCTCGCCGCGCACGCGGCGCGCTCGCGATTGAATAAACCTAACTCAGGAAAAGGGTAGTTAGTGTATTTTATCTACTGTTCCCGGTTCTGGAAAAAAATAATGCTCGCTGCATCGCGCGCTAGTCATTTACACCGCGTGATGGTTGAGTAATTGTGTATTATGCGGCGCGAAATGCGGGTTTTAGTGTTTCGGCTTTTCTCTTTCTGCCTCTCGTCCCCGTCTCTTTTTATTCCCTTTGTCCACCGATCATGTTTCGTTGGTCGTTTTTGGTAACGCAGTATAATTAAATTGTTTTAGGGTTAATTTAGGGCATTTACGCTGTACGTCTCATTGCTATTTTCCCAAGAAAAATAAAGCACAACAGTTTCATTGAAGAGGCGGGTAATAATACAGTTAAGCTCTTTAACGGTCTATCAACGTGAATCAGGCGTTACCATTGGCAGACGGAAACAGAAAACATAGGGGGATTTCGGAGTACAATTTTCTTTTGTGACAGGCAACCTGTTATATTTACCATTGCTCCTTCTCTTTATTAATTTTATATTGTATTAGGGTTCATATTTACCTAATCAATTTATATATGAGTGATTAGAATCAATATTATGGGGAGTGTATGAACTTCGCCCCTCTTAAAAAAGGACATTTTAATGTCAGGCTCCATTATTCTATATAAAACAATAGCAGAAATTTATTATTATTTCTGGGCTTTACGGTGATTCTCATCACAACGGATTGGCGTGGCTTAAAAAATCACGCTCCCGGATTGTGTTTTTTCCAGGATATTATATTCAATGCGTAAATTATATGGAGCCAGAAGCAAAGACCATCGGAGTAACCTAGAGTTCTCATGCTTAGCCTGTGCTAAAAACGATAAAGGTTTGTGGTCAGTTTGCAACTTAAATGCCTTCCCATATAGATAAATATTGAATTTCTTTATTGCCCATATTACTGCACGACATTCTTTTTCGCTAGTTGAGTAGTTGATTTCAGCTTTATTCAACTTTCTGCTAGCATATGCCACTGGGCTTAATTCCCCATCCAATGCATCTGATTTCTGTAGTAAAGTGCACCTAACCCAATATTACTTGCATCCGTCCTTACTATGAATTCTTGACTTAAGTCAGGTAATTTCAAAATGGGTTTACTTGTGAGCTTTTCCTTCAATTCTTGGTAAGTCATTTCACATTGTGGTGTCCATGTAATGCGATCTGGAAGTCCTTTACGTGTCAATTCCGTTAAAGGTGCACATATGGAATTAAAGTTTTTGATATACTTCTGGTAGAAACCACATAATGAGACAAAGGATCTCACGTCCTTCTTGGTTTGTGGTCTCGGGGCTTTCTGTAGTTTCTCTAAGTTCTTTGGGTCAGGGGTCATGTTTCCCTGATAAACTGTGTGTCCCAAAAATTCCAATTCTTTACATCCAACGCAACATTTGGTTGGTCGGGCTGTTAAATTTGCCTCCCTAAGTCGATCAAACAGCATGTTCAGAGAGTCAATGTGTTCCTCAAATGTTTCTGTTGCTATAAGGATATCATCCATAAAATTTGTTATACAGGGATTATTCAGAGGATCCAATAATTTTCTCATCATTCTAGAGAAGACACTAGGCGCATTCTTCAATCCAAATGGCAATCTATTAAACTCATAGTGTCCTTCTGAGGTACTAAAAGCTAGGTATGGTCTAACCTCAGGCTTTACTGGAATCTGATAGTATCCTTTACTCAGATCCACTTTTGAGAAATATTTAGCTTTATTTAGTCTGGCAAACAGCTGATTTGTATCCGGCAATGGATCCACCTGTCCTTCTGTAATAGCATTCAGTCTCCTGTAATCTATACAGAGTCTATGTTCTCCAGAGGGCTTCCTTAAGAGTACAACACCGGAACTATACGAAGACTCACTGTGCGAAATAATTCCTTCCTTCAACAGATAGTCTATCTCTTCCTTCAAAGCTTTTTCCTTAGCAAACGGAATCGAATATGGTTTCATACAGACAGGTGTGGAGTCTATGAGTTTCATATCATATTCCAATAGGTTTGTATGCCCTGGTCGGTCTGTTAACACCTCTGCATGATTATTTAGAACCTGTTGCACTCTCTCTTTCTGAGTTTTCGTTAAATGTGTACTGATTTTCACCTGTGCTGCTGTCTCACAGGGGTGTAATGGATATTCAAATGATGAAAGTGGTTCCTTTTTCATCTCCATGGCGATGGACAAGGTCACAAGTGTTCTCTTCCTGATGTTCTCTTTCCAAATATTTCTTCAGGAGATTCACATGATAGATTTTTTCTTTCCCCTTCTTATCTATCTTATAATTTGTTCTAGACACCTTCTCTAGAACTGTATATGGACCCTGCCATCCAATTTGTAACTTATTCTGACTCCCGGGCAAAAGAAGCAGTACTTTCTCTCCCACAGCCAAATTTCTGTCTTTCGCCTTCCTGTTATAATAGGCAGCATGTTTCTTCCTGGCTTGTTTCAAATTTTCATTGGCAAGTTTCCAGCCAGTTTTTAACCGAATGGTCAGCTCATTCACATATTGGTATGAAGATGTAATGTTTTCCTCTGCCTTTTCATCAGTCCACGTTCTTAACATAGCTACATATGGACCTTTAATTGTGTGGACCTATTTGTCCATGCACCGGTATGGTCTCTTCCACTCGAAGCTTTATAGTGATGATTTTTCCTCCCAGAATTATCATTCAAAACGACCGCTAAACCAATTTTTCTTTTCTTAATGTGGTTTTCCTAAATACTCTCCCCACTTAAAATTCTTGATGAGAGATTTCCTCTCTACATCCTCTTCCTCCAGTTTGTTTAAGTCCGATTGAGGGATTGTCGGCTTATCCTGGGGTAAGACATCTTTTTGCACTCTCCGCATAGTGGCCATTGTAAAACAGTTAAGAGAAGCTTGTCCGTGAAAAGGGGCTTCCCATTCCATTTGGTCCACTTTATCAAATCTATTTTTCTTTTTATATCAGGCCTAATTTTGCCCCGTGGCGTGTCCCGGTCCTGATCCATGTTCCCACTTGTGGGTGTTCCCTCATGTGCTATGCTACACCTTTCTACAAAATTCTCAATGTCCCATCTTGCTTTGGGCCAATAATAATTGTGAGCCACCTTTTGAATGATGGTACCTATCTTCTCATGGTCCCCATCTGGTTTCACATGTAGGCTCCTTATTAAGTCTGCCCTATATCTTTTTGGAAGAACCAGCTGTCCGTGACCATGGGATCTAGTTCCGGCCTTCCTATACATCAACTTGTTTTTCAAGTAAAAATCTCCCTTGCCTGGAGTTGTATGACAAGTTGACAATTTTCTGAAACAAGGCTTGAGTGTTTTATCCCCAGCCTGTGCCTTCCTCATCTCTTCTGGAGTGGTATCTAACATAATATCCTCCTCCTGTCTTGAGGTCGACCTGACCTGAAGGGTTGCCATATACACAGGTTTCCTTCTGCAACGGTCAGTGTCATGATTGTCCATCTGACAATTTTTACACCACCTTTTTCCTTGGTTGAAGATTTTCTTTCATCATATTTCCTTTCATCGAATTGTGGGAATTTATTTTTATTTTCATACCGTGGCCTATCAACTTGGTGCTTACCTTTATTTTGATCCTTAGGATCAAATTTATTAAAGTTCTGTGGTGCCCTAAAGTTGTCCCCCTGTTTCTTTTTATTACCTGTTACCTCTGCTTGAGCTGCTTGATACCTTTCAGCAACATTTAGCAACTCACCCAGCCTCTCTGCACCTTGTTCCATGAGAAACTTTCTCAGGTCTGGAGCCATGGACTCTCTTAGTTGCTCTATAAGGACCATTTCCTTAAGATCTTGGGTTTTCCCCAGAGAAGTCCATTTCTCCAAGTATGTCTCTATTCGTGCAGAGAACTGGTGATAGGTTTCACCTGACAGTAGTTTAGCATTCCTAAATTTTTTCCTGTAAAACTCTGAATTCTTTTCATACCTTAACAAAAGAGCCTGCTTTAGCATGTCATAATTTTCCTGATCACCTCTGCTCATTTTTGCAAAAACTTCATAAGCTGCCCCACGAAGTCCCTGAGATAACTTTAAGCTCCACCTTTCCTCTCTAACCCATACGTGGTAGCTAATAGTTCATACCTATTTAGGTAGCTCTCTATATCATCGTCTTTCTCAACAAAATGATCTAAATGAAAATTCATAGCTGAGGTTGAGGCTCCTTGAGTAACCGTAGCATCAGAGGCAAAGGGACTGGCACCATTTTCAGGAGCATGGCCTTGAAACTCAAACTCCCTTAGTCGTAACTCATGTTCCCTTTGTAATCTCTTCTCCTCTTTTTCTGCTTCCCTCTCTGCAGCTTGTCTTCTTTCCTCGGCTTTCTCTTTCTGCAGCTAATCTTTTGTCTTCTCTTTCTGCCTCCAATTTCTTAGCCTCAGCCTCAATCTGCAACCTCTTAGTCTCAGCCTCAGCTTGCAACCTCTTAGTCTCAGCCTCAGCTTGCAACCTCTTAGTCTCAGCCTCTAACTTTCTTTCGGCTTCTTTTCTAATCTTCTTTCTTCGCGTTCAATAAATTTGTCACATTCCGTTGTGACATAGGCAACCATAACTTGCCCATCTAATCCTAACTCTTTTGCAGTCTGAACCGCAGCAGATCGAAATTTGGCCAGGTCCGCCATTGTCTATCAGGTAACTTAATACAATGTCTAACCAACAATTCAATCTCTAATGGACAAAACAGGCACCGTGAGCTCAACCTTATTTAATTCCACCCAAGGATACCTTTTAATTCTTATATTCCCTGAAGTGAATTACCCCCAATATTTTTAATAGTTAAAGATTCAAAATCCCGAGAGCGAGACCCCAATATATGTGGTGAAGTGGGATGTTATAAATATTTATAAGGGACTTAGTGTACTGACTGAGATCAGCTGTGAAGGTATATATATATCTAATAAGAGTAGTATATTATATATATAACCTTACTTGCTACCACATATCTATATATCTCAGTCAGAATTATTCTGGAATAGTGTGATGCTACGTTATGTGTCTAGGGTATGTGTATGGTGAAGTGTAAGTCACAACAACAGACAGATAAACAATTTAATTTAATCCACTACTCTTAACAACACTGTGACACTCACATACATATAACACTCTATGAGAATATCTTAAAGAAGTCACTAGTAACGTTTCAAATAACAATATGTATTCATTACTGGCATGAATGAATATGTGTCCTGATTCAACTACAAGGGAACCAGGAATCACAATCAATTTAAATTACAAGTTATGTACAGAATGTATTTAATATGAATATTGTAGTGACATATATTATTACAAATGTTCTATGTGTGTCAGTTGTGTAGTGGTAAAATGAGGTAATACTGGTTTTGTTTTGTTCAAGCTCTGTTGGTATTTGTCATCATGACTTCAATAGTTTGTCTTTAGGGACCATTATTGTAGATGTTCACAGTTCCTGATTTTAAGACAAGTAAATTCCCCTCTGAATAGTATTTTTATAAAGTTATTTCAAGATGAGGGGACATAATGTTGAGCTCAGCTGGCCAATTCGCTTATCTGGCGTGATGGCGGCAGGAAAGGACTCCTCTGCTCGAATTCTCCTCTGGGCTCAGGAGACACCTCCCTGATAGCTAAAAAGACCAAGGAGTATGCTGTCCGAC
This sequence comes from Oreohelix idahoensis, assembly GCA_024509875.1. Lineage (NCBI taxonomy): Eukaryota > Metazoa > Mollusca > Gastropoda > Stylommatophora > Oreohelicidae > Oreohelix > Oreohelix idahoensis. Next base: position 272,182 of record JAMPIV010005607.1, on the reverse strand, counting down.
TCTGGATTCAGCAAATCTCTGACCAGGTGCTGCTCACTACCATCAAGACCACTGTCCCACAATTTCATGGAAATAAACACAGATACGTTGATTAGCAATGAATTCTGGCACAAACTGGCACAAATTCCGTTCTGCCTATGTTCCAGGCTTTTATTTTAGCAAAAATGTGAGCTAGCTTCAACGTACTGTCGCTTTATCAAGCTTATTTGAATTAGTGGTCTCGAACTAACGCTCCCAAGTGTGTATCAGCGAGACTGGCCAATGAGCCACGTTTCGACAAGTGTTTGAAAAAATGTTATCTTTTCCCGTCTCCCCTAACAACCAAGATAGTATTTATAGCCCGACCAATCGTGGTTAGGCTTTCATTTGTTGCGCTCCAATCAATTTGGAGTTTACATGGTAGGCTATTTATGTAACGTAAGGTTTTTTCAAACACGTTATAAAAAAAATTTTATGAGCAGAAATGATTTTATGCTGTCAGGCACCCCCAATATTTTATTTTGGGTATAATTTATTAATTCCTGGACTATTTGCGTAACGTTTTACATATTATTTGTCAGCAAACCCTAAGGAACCCAAAAATACTAATTTAAAGGAGCTACGTGGCTGCGTTCAAAATATGCAATTTCTTCTATCTCCTGTTTAGAAGGTGTGCTGTCTGGGTACTGTTATGTGTTCAAACGTAAACCCATATAATGTTGTCTTTTCTAATAAGAGTCTGTTATGATTTATAAACCTAACTCTGGGAAAGGGTAGTGTATTTTATCACTGTCCGTCTGAAAAAAAATTAGTGCATGTAGACTTACACGCGTGATGGTAGTAATTGTGTATCGCGCGAAGCGGGTTTAGTGTTCGGCTTTCTGCCTCTCCCTTCTCTTTTTATCCCTTTTAGTCCATCTGTTCGTTACGTTTTTTGGTAAACGCAGTATAATATAATGTTTAGGGTTAAATTTAGGTCATTACGGCAGTTAACGTCCACAATGCTTTTCCCAAGAAATACAGCACACCGTTTCCATTGGGAAGGATAAGGCGGGTAATAATACAGTAAGCTTTACTATCAACGTGAAAGCGTTACAATTTGCAGACGAAGCAGAAAACAAGGGGGATTTCGAGTACATTCTTTGTGACAGCACTGTTTAAGCTTTTATCACAGTTGCTCTTCTCTTTGATTAAGTTTTATTTGTTATGCTTCATATTTTACCTAATAATTTATATGTGTGGATTAGAATATGTCATGACATAGATGTAAGAAGAGCATGACATAAAGTTAACAACATTCAAGAAGTATGATCCACTGTCTGGAAGATTGCTATTCAGTATTTCTGGGGGCCTAGAGATGGAGGGGGCCAGAGTGATATCACTACCTGCTAACAATCAAAAAGAACAACAGAAAGAGTTGCCTCAGCCTAGAAACCTGCCTAACATCATGCAAGATTAAACCAATGTAAACGAATCAGGAGAAATGAACCATTAATAACCCACAAGCACTGAAAGAGCACAGAAGTTAAGACCTGATAATATCAGGGGGCTTATTGCCCCTACAGCAGTGAGAAACACAAGATGAGAACAACCTGATAGGACCTTGGAAACCCACTGTGGCTTAAATTCAAGGACATCATAAAGACAGCTGCAAGCAGAAGCATGTGGTGAAGTCCGATTTGGGAACAAGGAAAGAAAGAGGACACCTTGGTGGACAGAGGAAGTCAAAGCGAAAATAAAGAGACAGATAAGAAAAAGGCATGGAAAACATTAAGAGCTAAAAATCACAGCAGGAAAAAACAGAGAATATTCGTGTTGACATATGAGATCAAAACAGAAGGTAAAACGAACAAGGTGCTATAGCAGCAAAACAGAAGTATCTGGAAAGAATTAGGAGAAAAGCTAGAAAAAGAGATGTGCAAGAAACCAGAAATTGTTCTATAAAGACCCTAAAAGAACATGAGGAAGGAAAACAATGCCTCCTCAAATTTATAAAGGACAAGCAAGGCAAATTGCTTTTACTGCCCCTGAAGGTCAAGTATTGTAACTCATATTTCTCTCAGAACTCCTTGATGGTGAGCAAGGTCAAGCATCAGAAATGATCACCACTTGCACAGAAGAGACAACCAATGGTGGTGAAGTTGACATAAAGATGGAAGAACTGAAGGATGCACTGGAGAAAATCAAGATGGGCAAAGCAGCAGGGCATGATGGTATAACACCAGAAATGATTAAGTACTCGTACATCGGAGCTGCAGGTGACTTAATACTCCTAAAGGTCCTACAGGCAAATTGGGGCAACAAGACCATACCAAAGGATTGGGAGATTGCCATCATAACACCGATTTTCAAAAAGGGTGATAACCGACAATGTGGAAACCACAGAAGCGTATCCCTTCTCAGTGTCCCTGGTAAAATCTACTCTAGAATCCTGGAGCAGAGACTCAGACTCCTAGCTGAGCCACAAATGGATGAGGTCCATTGTGAATTCTGAGCAAACCAGGGTACTCAAAACCTAATCTTCGCTCTCAGACAGCTGAGTGAAAAGGCCCTTGAGTATAAGAATGAGATCCATCTTTGTTTCATAGATCTGGAAAAGGCGTTTGGAGCAAACTTTGGGACTGTTTGACAAGGAAGAACATTCCAGCACCTCTGATTGATGCTATACAGAGCTTCTACAAGTCTTGCAGAAATTATATGAGGACAGCAAACCCTAAATCAAAAGAGTTCAGGACCACCACTAGTGTAAGACAAGATTATATCCTGTCACCTTATCTTTTCATACTCCTCATGGACGATGTCATCAAGGCATGTAAGGCGAGGACAAGAAAGTATACAGTGGGGTACTGGAAGATGAGACAGGTCTGTATTTCAGAGCTTGCATTTGCTGATGATGTTGCCCTGATTGCTAAATCAGAGACACATCTCCAATCCAACCTGCAAATCTGGAAGGAAGAGCTGGAGAAGAGAGGGATGGTCATAAGCAGCTCTAAAACAAAATCCATGGTGATATCACGAGAAGAAAGAAGACATCAGATTAAGCGTGGAGAACAGGTCCTGGAGCAGGTCGACCACTTTAAATACCTCGAAGCTATTATAGACCGAAAGGGAGGCATCAAAGAAGAGTGGGCCACTCGAAAAGCAGCAGCTGGGAGACTTTTTCAGGCCATAAATCGAGGATTCCTCAGCAAGAGAGAGGTTGGTAGGAAAACGAAGATGGCTGTATACCGCTCCACCTATGTCCCAGTCTTGACATATGGATGCGAGTCATGGGCAATGAGCTACCATGACAAGCAGGGGAAACCTAGAGCCAGGGATCCAGACCTCAAGGACGACCCAAAATCTGCTGGGAGGACAACATTAGACAATCTTTGAAGGACCGAGGACTAGAATGGAACCAGGCCAGAAGAAAGACAGCCGATAGGATAGTTTGGCGTTCCCTCTTCCAAACCCCTATACCTCACTGCAGACAAGGAACGACTAAGTACCATTTTGAATGGTTCTCAAATTAAAGGGTTTTTGTAACTACAAAAAAAACAAAAAGTGTATATATATATATATATATGCACCCCTGTGTTACCAGAGCCCGAAAGGGGAGCAAAGAATAGTAACACTGTTCCCGACCATGAATGTCGTAGAAAGTGACTAAGGAGGGTTGGGCATGGGCTGGTTACCCCATCCTGTAAACAAAATTTGAAACCACAAAAAACGTTAACAAACATGGATAAGTCAATTAAGGAAAATAAAACACAGCCATCAAGACAGGGGAAGGTCCTCTCGCAGGGAGGCGTATGATGCAACACAGAGAAAGCCGAAAGGAGTGTGTGTTACTGACTAACCTTCTTTCGTCTAAGGGAATCTCCAGATTTGGCACCTGGAATGTTCGGACATTGAACGAACAAGGGAAAGCGGCACAAGTAGCAGCAGAAATGGGTGAATATAAAATCGAGGTTTTGGGACTGTGTGAAACAAAGTGGAAGGAGATAGACAAGAAGAAACTCATCATAGGTGAATTGGTGCTGTCCTCGGGACATGAAGATGAAAGTTCACACCACAGCGAAGGGGTAGCTCTTATGTTATCTAAAGAAGCACAGAAAGCACTCATTGAATGGGAAGCCGTTGGACCCAGAATAATAACAGCTGCATTTAAAACAGCTAAAATAAATGTAAATGTCAACCAATGTTATGCACCAACTAATGACAAAGGAGAGATTGGAGGAGGCCAAGAGTGGTAGCACCTTTGGGCAAGAGCGGTCGCACTGGAGAACTGAACCAGTGGCTCAAACTCACTGGTCCACCTTGACCTTCCAAGCTTGACATATGGCTCCCAGAAGCCACAAAGACAGTGGCGGCCATCCCCCGGTAACAGTCTCGACCGACTGGCCAAACTATGTTGAGCCCCCCTGCAAAGCCCTGCTTTTACCTGTGACTGTCCTCCAACTTGGAATGGCACAGCTACAGACCATCCACAGCATCTCATAGTGAAGGCACCAGGGTGCACGACGTGACGATCCTTTTGACCAACTAGAAGCGCTAGTGCTGACTAAATAGCTGACGGCGGTCATTTGGTGGCGGGGACTGCACAACGGTGAACCCCACTGAGGTGGTGCAACATGGTATTGAGGCTGTCTACCCCCAGACAATAGGACAAATATCAGGCGAACAGGACAGCAAGGGAAAGAAATTCTTCCCCACCGATGATCGTACCAGTGCCCACCATGCCTTGCACACCCCGCATGGAAAAAGAGGATAACTACCGGGACGAAAGAAAGTCATCACAACCCCCCACTACTCATGATGCCATGACACTAATACATCCTAAGATATACGAGCTCGGACGTCGCCTCGCAAAAGGTCCGCGCCAAGCAGGTCGCCCCTCGGCTGCTCCTGGCGAAAAGTGTGCAACCAAAAGTATATTAACATTCTACAGTTAAATGTAGATGGAATAAGAACTAAATCGTTAGAATTAAAGAAACTACTGAAGGACCAGAAAGTTCACATTGCACTGATTCAAGAAACCGTTCTTAAGGACAAATCCATCAACTTCCCGGGCTACACAATGTACAAATGTCATTGCCATAATAGTTGTCGAGGAATCCTAACCTTGGTAAGGAATGATGTACAGGCAGAGGTCGAAAGTCTTCGAACCGATGATGAAACTGACATACAACGAGTGAAAGTCTGGGGAAGTGACGGACATTTCCAAATCTTTAATGTCTACAGACCCCCCAGAGAAACTAATGGAATCTACTTCGATGATATTGAATATAAGAGAACAATCATAGCAGGGGATTTCAACGCCCACTCCCCACTCTGGGGATACCAGGACACCAACACCTCAGGCCAGGCAGTAGAAGAGCTATGTAACACTTCCAACCTTATAGTCCTCCAAAACGAAAGATCCCCACCAACCCTCTACCATAAAGCTAGCGGAACCAGTAGCCGACCAGACCTAACACTTGTGTCTGCAGACCTCACCAACCGGTATAAATGGAGGGTATTGGAGGACATAGGAAGTGACCACCTACCCATCCTCACCACCATCTCGCAGGTAAAACAAAAACGGAAACCAAAAGACAGCCGAAATGGAACTATGCTCGAGCAAACTGGGAACACTACAAACTCATATCAGACCAGCTCCTCACTGAAATAGACATGAACCAAGACATTAATACCTTGAACGATCAGATCTCTACAGCCATACTGCAGGCAGCCAAACAGGCAATTCCCCAAAGGCAGTCGTATCAAATACAGCATCTTCTGGAATGAGGAATTAGAACACCTAGTACAACTAAGACGCAAGGCACGGAAAATCGCTCAGAAAAATCCTAGCCGTGAAAACAAAACCACATACAACAGACTCACTGCACAGGTTAAGCTAGCGAGCAGAAAAGCCAAAATGGAAACCTGGAAAGAAAAATGCGAAAACCTAGACCTAAATAAAGAAGGGAAGAAAGCATGGAAACTCATTGACAACATGGCAGGGACATCCCAGAAGAGAAACCCAATCCCAATAAAACTTCCAAACAGTAACACAGCTACCTCCAACAGAGGGAAAGCACGAGTCCTAAATCGATTCTTTGCTGAAGTCAATAAAACATACAAAAGAGCCAATCTAGATAAAGCCATCAAGACACTTACAAAACGCATGCTAAAAGCACACAAGGCTGTGGACAGCATCTTTGATCAGGAATTTACACTAGCTGAACTGCAATCCAGTCTCCTAAAGACCAAACCCAAAAAAGCACCAGGGCCAGACCAGGTTACCAACGACATGATAGTCAAACTTGGGGAAAAAGGCTTGCTGACGATCCTGGAATTCATAAACAAGACGTGGAGAAGCAGTACTGTACCTACAGGATGGAAAACGGCTAACATTATCCCAATACTCAAAAAAGATAAACAACCAAGCGAAGTCAGTAGCTACTGGCCCATTTCCCTGACTTCATGCGTTGGGAAAATGGCAGAACGTATGATAAATGCACGCCTCTACTGGTGGTTAGAGAAAGGAAAAGCCCTCCATCCTAACCAAGCAGGATTTAGAAGAGGAAGACAGACTGTTGACCATTTAATCCGATTGGTACAACATATTGCCGATGCTTTCCAGGATAAAAATCATGTGGCCGCAGTTTTCGTAGACCTCAAGCAGGCAAATGACAGAGTATGGAGAGACGGTCTATTTTTCAAGATGCAGAAGATGGGCATAGAAGGAAGAATGTTTCGTTGGATAAAAGATTTCCTCACTAATAGAACCATCTCCACAACGGTCAACGGAGCAACATCAGGGAAAAGAACCATCCAAGAAGGCCTCCCACAAGGCTCGGCCCTAAGCTGCACCCTCTTCCTCATATACATAAACGATCTGGCAGACTACCTTGAATTACCCAGCGCCTTGTTTGCTGATGACCTAGTCTTTTGGGCAGAAGGGAAGTCCCACTTGCAACTGCAAAAGAAACTAAACCGTGCACTGGCTGCTCTAACAACCTACTGCAGATTCTGGAAAATGGTGATCAACACGAGTAAGACAGTCTACACTATATTCACACTCAGCAACAAAACAGTAAAGAAAGAACTGGATTTAAAACTTGATGATGCAAAGCTAGCTAAAGAGAACAATCCGACTTATCTAGGGATACAGCTAGATACCAGACTCACATACAAAACACATGTTGAGTCCCTAACTGCTAAGGCCTCTAGAAGGCTAAACCTCATAAAGCGTTTGGCAAGCACTGATTGGAGATCCAATCAGAGCACCCTACGACAACTGTACTTGGGATATGTGCGCTCAGTTATGGATTACTCTCTACCCCTGCAAGCCACTGCTAGCCCAACACTCAGATTGAAACTAGATCGCATACAAAACCAGGCACTCAGATTCATCTGTGGAGGCTTGCGAACTACTCCGACCAGCGCATGTGAGATTTCCACCAATGTAGAACCCCTAGAACTAAGGAGAGAGAAATCAGTCATTATCACGGCAGAAAGATTCTTGCGAGCTGACAAAGATGACCCCTGCAAAAACGTTATCGGTGACCACAACTCCAAGTACCGAATTAAAAAGACATCTTTCACTAGAAGGTACCAAGAGCTTTCAGGGAAGCACTACATACCAGAGACTAGACTACCTACTCAAGCTGTACCTGACCTACCACCTCACGTAGAACTAAAAAGACCAATAATACGTACAAACCTTCTACAACCCGCAAATAAAAGCCTCATACCTACGCTACTGAAAACACTTGCCATGGAAACCATCTGTCAGTACGATGAAGACATTATCCATGCCTATACAGACGGGTCAGCTTTCAAAGCAGTCATAAATGCTGGATACGGGGCCATAATCATCCCACCCAGTACTGAAGAACCCGTCAAAATTGCAGGTCCCTGTGGTATCTGGTGTACAAACTATGAAGCCGAAGTAGTCGCCATCCAGAAAACCCTAACTAGAATTTTTGAACTCTTTGAATCAGACGAAATGGAACCAAATGATGTTGTATTCTCAGACTCGCAGGCTGCCCTCTTGGCAATAGGAAACTGGAAAACCAACTCGATCAGTACTATCCAGAAGGTTCAAGAAACATGCCACAAAATTATGAACTTGTACGGAACAGAAATATACATGCAATGGATACCTGGCCACATAAACATCACATTAAATGAAGTTGCTGATAGACTGGCAAAGAAGGGAGCAAAAATGCCACAGATTGATCAACCACTGAGTATGTTACAGTTAAACAAATAGTCAAAAACAACTGTAAAGAAGTTTGGCTGAACACATGGGAACAGGCTAAAACAGGAAGAAGACTCTCCATTCACCAAACAGCCCAAATAAGGAAGATGCTATGAACGATATCGAACGAAGGTACCAAACCAAAATCTTCAGATTGAGAACAGGCCACTCTACACTAAATGACCACAGAAACAGACTAAGTTCACAAAATATAGCAAAATGTAGACACTGCCCTAACCCGTTGGAGACAGTAGAACACCACCTACTACAGTGCCCTGCACTTTAGGGACTGAGACAACAACTGCTACCACACAACCCATCCATAGACAATACACTGTATGTCAGCCCAGAACAGCTTATACGAACTGATCATGTACCATATAATGGCATCAAGGTCACCAAGAGCCGTCGCTCAGTGACAGTGGATCAAAGAAGAAGAAGAAGAAGAAGAATGACAAAGAAGAGTCTGTGAAAGAAGCATTTTATACTAGACTACAGGAAATTATGGAGAAAGTAAAAAGAAGAGACATCACAATTTTGATGGGGGACATGAGTGCAAAGATAGGTACAGTCAATACCGGCTTTAAGAAGTCATTGGAAAACATGGGCTAGGAATAATGAATGAAAATGGGGAACTATTCTCAAACTTCTGTGCTTCAAATCAACTGGCTATAGGAGGAAGCATGTTTCCACATAAGAGAATACACAAGGCAACATGGATATCACCAGACCATAGAACAGAAAATCAGATTGATCATATATGCAAAAACAAGAAGTTTAGATCATCATTGCAGGATGTAAAGGTATATAGAGGAGCAGATGTGGCATCAGATCACCACCTTCTGATAGCCAAAATAAAAATGAAACTCAAGAGATATGCAACAATGCAAAATTATAGACAACAATTTAATGTAGGACATCTAAGAAATCAAGAAACAAGAGACAAATTTGCGGTCACAATATCCAACAACTTCCAAGTGCTCCAACATCTGGAAAATGTAGAGAATACAGAAGACTATTGGCAGCAAATCAAAACTGTATGGAATGAGACATGTGAAGAAATACTGGGGAAAAGGGAACGACAACAAAAAGCATGGATAACAACAGAAACCACCAATAAGATAAAAGACAGAAAAAACAAGAAAGCAGATTTAAATACAAGTAAAACCAGAAGTTCCAAAGCCAAGGCTTAAGAAGTGTACACAGAAGCAAACAAAGAAGTATCAAAAGAGACAAGAGGAAGTATATTGAGGAGTTGGCAAGAGAGGCAGAAGATGCTGCAGCCAAACGAAATATGAGAGAACTGTATAACAGCACAAAGAAGTTAACAGGGAAGTACAAGCAAACAAGTTGCCTCATAAAAGACAAGAATGGAAAACTGCTCAGCAATATACAAGAGCAAATAAAGAGGTGGACGGAATATTTTAGGGACCTTCTCAATAGACCAGCTCCACAAAACCCCCCGGACATCCAGCCAGCAGAAGAAGAGCTACAAATTAATGGTGAAAAACCAACGAAGGAAGAAATAAAGAAAGCCATAAAGCTTCTAAGAGATGGAGAAGCGGCTGGACCAGATGGCATCCCAACAGAGGGCATCAAAGCAGATATCGACACGTCTACAAAGATGTTATATAAATTACTTGGTAAAGTCTGGGAACAGGAAGAGATACCAGCAGAATGGAAGGAAGGATATCTGCTTAAGTTGCCTAAGAAGGGAAATTTACAAGAGTGCACAAATTGTAGAGGAATAATGTTACTACCAGTGTCATTAAAAGTATTACACAGGATTATCCTCGAGAGATAAAAAGAGTCCATAGACAAGAAACTAAGAGATGAACAAGCAGGTTTTCGGCAAAACAGATCCTGTTCAGACCAGATAGCCACTTTGAGAATAATAGTTGAACAATGTCTGGAATGGAATTCACCACTATACATTGGATTTGTGGTCTACGAAAAGACATTAGATAGTGTAGACGAAAAATCACTTTGGAAATTGATGAGGCATTATGGAGTTCCCCTGATGATCATTAATTTAATAAAGAAAACATATGAAGACATGACATGCAGAGTTCTTCATGAAGGACAGCTTACGGAACCGTTTGGGATAAGAACGGGAGTGTGACAGGGATGCCTCTTGTCTCCATTTCTTTTCTTGCCAGCAATAGACTGGGTTATGAGAACATCCACAACATACAACAGAAATGGAATCCAGTGGACTCTGACTAAGCAGTTGGATGATCTGGATTTTGCTGATGATGGCTCTTCTGTCCCATAACCGTAATCAGATGCAGGACAAATTGAAAATACTCGATGAGAGGTCACAGCAATTGGGTCTGAAAATACACTGGGAAAAGACAAACATAATGAGAATAAATGCAGATAATAATAACAGGGTTGAACTTGAAGAAACACCACTACAAGATGTAGAATCGTACACATATCTTGGCAGTAATATAGACAAAGTTGGAGGGACAGACAGTGATATCAAAGTAAGAATACAAAAAAGCAAGAGGAGCTTTCATTGCATTGGGAAATATAAGGAGATCAAGAGAAATCGGATCCAACACGAAAATAAGAATCTTCAACTCAAATGTAACTCCGCCTAAGCCGGTCCCAAGCCCAGCTGAAAAAGGAGGAGGCCTGCCTACATGGAGGCCGTAAGGAGGCACAACAGGCCAATCAACTGTTTACTTTAAAACATGATTACGCGAACTACAAGAGAGAAAACCGGACATTCTTAAGGCGACGAACTGAACAGGACTACGACTTATGAAACTTGGAACACTTACTTACTTACTTAGTCGTTCCCCTTCTACCGTGAGGTGTAGAGGTTTGGAAGAGAGAGCGCCAGACCATTCTATCAGCTGTCTTCTTCCTGGCCTGGTTCCATTCTAGTCCTCGGTCCTTCAAAGATTGTCTAATGTTGTCCTCCCAGCGGACTCTGGAGGTCTGGATCCCTGGCTCTTTGTTTCCCATGCTTGTCGTGGTAGCCGATCTTCTCCCATTCTGCAGACATGGCCAAACCATCTTAGTTGGGACTGTTCTATTTGGGTCTGCAGCGGATGGGATTTTAGGCCTTGACGGATCGTCTGGTTGCGGACCATAACTTGAAACACAAGAACTATAAATGGGAAAGAAGAGGAGCTGGTGGAAGAGATGAGGAAAGCAAAACTAGAAATCATGGCTATAACTGAAACGAAGAAAAAAAAAGGACAAGGAGTCATGGATCTCGATGGCACCACGCTGCTCTACAGTGGTGTTCAAAGAGCAGTGGATGACTGCCTAGATGAAATTATCATGCTCGGAGATTTCAATGCCAGAGCTGGAAATGACCATGCTAGATGGGGTGGAGTTATCGGAAGATATGGAGAAGATACTCTCAATGACAATGGAAAGCGACTCCTTAGATTCTGCAGTGAGCCGAATCTGATCATTACAAACACAAAGTTCCCCCATAAGCGCATACATGCATACACTAGATGTGAACCAACAAAGAATGAGAAGTCAGTGATCGACTATGCCATTGTTAGGACGAACTCATTCAAATTTGTCCACGATGCTAGAGTCTGGAGGGGGCCAGAGATTGGAAGTGATCACTACCTGCTTACTATCAAAAGAACAACTGAAAGAGTTGCTCAGCCTAGGAACTGCCCAACATCACGCAAGAAACCAAGTAAACAAACGGGAGAAATGAGCATTAAGACCTACAAGCTGAGATAGCCAGAAATTAAGACCAGATATCAGGGGCTTATTGCTACAGCGGTGAGAAACACAGAATAACAACCTGATGACTTGGAAACCCTTACTTACTTACTTACTTACTTAGTCGTTCCCCTTCTACTGTGAGGAAGCCCTCTGGCTTAAATTCAATGACATCATAAAGACAGCTGCATGTTCCCAGTAATAAGAAACTTCTCAGACTACAGCGGGAAAAGGCTATTTCAGAATAGAAGAACCTTACTGTGCAGTATGTCTTCAAGACAATAATATAGAACATTTCTTGTTAAAATGTAAGACGTATGAACAAATGAGAATACCAATATTAGATTATTTGCAAGCATCCAACTTACCTTTAAATATAGAAGAGGTGTTAAGAATAGACAGACCTAGGGAACTGCATAATATAGTCAAACAATATTTAACACGAACAAATGTTAATATATAGTGGCTGGGAATGTGAAGGTCTGATGCTGTTCTTACAATGTTTATGACTTTTAACATATGAAAGTCAATTAAATATCTGTTAAAGTCAGTTATATAACTAGAACCGCCAGGCCTTTACATCCCTCCACTTTAATATTATTCTTGTTCAGAGTTTCTTCTTGATTTTTTTTTTTTTAACATTTAAGCACAATTGTGATTGTCCCTATTTACAATGATTTGACAAATGTGATGCCACTTTCTCATATCGGCAATTGTTTTATTTTATTTGGAATTGAAAACAATATATATCCTAATTTTAACCCATCAGAGGTTGAACGGGATATTTTTCTTCATCAATTTAAAAAAAAAAAAAAAAATCAGTGTTGATTCTTTATTACATTTTGATAATTTCCTCAAATTTCACTTTGTCAAATGCCTTAGTGTATTCAATGAAGCACAAGTAGAGATCTGTCTTCACCTCTATGGCTCTTTCTATTAATGTTCTTAAAATTATTTTGTAGATGTCAGAATACATATCACTCGTTCCGGTATATCGCAATTCACATACAAAAAAATATAATTTACTAAGTATAATTGAGCTAATTCTAGTTTCAACTACCAAGAATATTAACTTTTCTGCTATGCAGTTCCAAATAATTGTCGAATGTTGCTGAAAATACAAATTATTTAGCCAAAACCGCATTTTATATTTCATTGTCTACCAAAAGAATCTCAGAACAAGTTTTATACGTGAACACAAATTTACAACCTATCCAACATTTTAAGTATTAATCAGGCACCAAAATGGCGGCCATGCTTTATCGGTAGTTCGAACAAAACATAAAAAGATTTATCCATTGTTTAACTGATTCAGTACGTAATTATTTTCAGCTCTGGACGGAATTATTTTTAAGCCCCAAAAATGTACACATACATAATTTACGTTTACTGACAATGTGTGTCTAATCATGAGTTAGGCTAAGTATAACATATAGGCCTATCATTAAAGTAGGCTCATTGGATGAACAATATAAATCAATATGCCTTTCTAGCTAATTTTATGTTATGTTTATGTTATAACAGATAACATGTACACGGAAAAAAAGATAACTTGAAATTTTGAACAAAAATTTTCGACTTACGTAAGGCTTGTAACATAAATTATCATCACAATACAGTTTCACTGCTCTCTTTGTGCAGGTAATCCATTTAGAAACACAGAAAAAGTAAGAAAGTTATGGTTGATCACACAGTTTGTTCACATATTAGTAACATATCCTATGTGTTTTCGGCCATTATGGCGATATGACAAAACACGATTAAAGATGAAGATAAATGTGAAAAAATCCCTTCAAATGCAAATAAAAGACGTTGAAGCTTGTTGAAATTTGCCCAGTTTTGTGTTTACTTCCTTTCGAGATAAATTCCGGGCAGTATAAAATATCAGAATAGAAAATAACAACGAAATAAATCAGCATCTTTTAAAAGATCTTGCGGTCACAGCGGTCGGCCATTGCGTCTTTTAAAAGATCTCATAGGCTATCGTAGTGTGCAAGTATCGATTGTAATTAGGAACTGTCACACTATTAGTATAGCATGAATCAGAGGTGTTGGAATGTTTTTATTTGCCAAGCAGTCCCAAAGTTTTGCTGCAGGGGACCTTGAAGAAAACACTTTTTTTCCAGATTAAGAAACAGATATTTCTCACCTTTATACTTAAGGGCCGTTTCACTAAGCTGTTGAGTTTGAAGATAAGGTCTTTAGTACATTGGTTTGCTCACAAGCTACATTTCCATTTGTGGCTCATCTGGGCATCTGAGTCTCTGCGCCAGGATTCACGAGTAGATTTTACCAGGGACACTGAGAAGAGATATGCTTTCCATATTGTCGGTTGTCACCCTTTTTAAAAATAGGTATTATGATGGCAATCTGAGATATCACCTTGTCTTACACCAGTGGTGGTCCTGAACTCTTCTGACTTATGGTTTGCTGTCCTCACATAATTTCTGCAAGACTTGTAGAAGCTATGTATAGCATGAATCAGAGGTGCTGGAATGTTCTTCCTTGCCAAACAGTCCCAAAGTTTGCTCCAGGGGACCCTGTCAAACGCCTTTTCTAGATCTATGAAACAAAGATGGATCTCACTCAAGGGCCTTTTCACTCAGCTGTCTGAGTGTGAAGATTAGGTCTTGAGTACTTTGGTTTGCTCGGAATCCGCACTGGACGTCATCCAATTGTGGCTCAGCTAGGCGTCAGATGTCTCTTCTCTAGGATTCTAGAGTAGATTTTACCAGGGACACTAAGAAGGGATATGCCTCTATGGTTTCCACATTGTCGATTGTCACCCTTTTTGAAAATTGTTGTTATGATGGCAATCTCCCAATCCTTTAGTATGGACTTGTTGCACCACGCTGCCTGTAGGACCCTTAAGAGTAACACTGGTATACACACATTTTGGTGTGTTGCCGTCGTTTTTGACGGTTTCATAAGACATAAAGCTATTTAATATTTTTGACGATCGAAGGTCGAGAACCGTATGTTAACTCCTGGGACAGGTTGATTTGGGGTTATCTTCCCTGTTGATATTTCGGCCGATATTTTGAGCAGAAGAAGAAGTTTCTGGCGTGGGAAGCCATATGAGGTCTTGACTATTGTTAAACAGATTCACAGACCTTGATATCTTTAAGCAACTATATTTGTTACAAGACTTCCTGACGCGTTTAGTCAGAGGCCCTGAGTTACCGTATGAAAGAAGGTATATTACCAAGCCAGCATTAATAGTATCATACCTACGAGCTATACAGTATTGATGATACTCGATATTCATAATCATTACCACACATGATATGTCCATATTCCTTATACTACTGACTGTGTTGTCCGTCAACGTACTGTCGCCATAATAAATATTGAAGAAAGTCATCGGCATTATACCACATTTATGACTTCTACATGTGGGAGTGAGTTTGTGTGTTCCTGAATAAGAGCCTCTATGACTTCGTGTTCTCGATCTGCTGTATACACACCATTACTCACTACAACATCTTTCTACTTGTTCTACACACCTGTGAAACATGTACACTGTTCGTGTGTGAGTGACTGTGCTACATCCAAGCAGTGCCTCAGGCTGGTGACCTAGATACCTCGCAACACTGAACTGTACAGGTGGAAACGACACGCCCACTCAGCGACACTTTTCAACACGATACAAATACCAGAACTTAACATCGCATCACTAGCACTTGTATGTATGGGATAATATCTGTACGTTACTTACTTACTTACTTAGTCGTTCCCCTTCTACCGTGAGGTGTAGAGGTTTGGAAGAGAGAGCGCCAGACTATCCTATCGGCTGTCTTCCTCCTGGCCTGGTTCCATTCTAGTCCTCGGTCCTTCAAAGATTGTCTAATGTTGTCCTCCCAGCGGACTCTGGGTCGTCCTGGAGGTCTGGATCCCTGGCTCTTTGTTTCCCATGCTTGTCGTGGTAGCCGATCCCTCCCATTCTGCAGACATGGCCAAACCATCTTAGTTGGGACTGTTCTACTTGGGTCTGCAGCGGATGGGATTTTAGGCCTTGACGTATCGTCTGGTTGCGGACAATGTCTCTTCTTGTTACTTCAACCACCTTCCTCAGATACCTCATTTCTGAGGTTTGGATCTGGCTTTTGTGGGTTGTAGTCATTGCCCATGACTCGCATCCATATGTCAAGACTGGGACATAGGTGGAGCGGTATACAGCCATCTTCGTTTTCTTACCAACCTCTCTCTTGCTGAGGAATCCTCGATTTATGGCCTGAAAAAGTCTCCCAGCTGCTGCTTTTCGAGTGGCCAACTCTTCTTTGATGCCTCCCTTTCGGTCTATAATAGCTCCGAGGTATTTAAAGTGGTCGACCTGCTCCAGGACCTGTTCTCCCAGCTTAATCTGATGTCTTCTTTCTTCTCGTGATATCACCATGGATTTTGTTTTAGAGCTGCTTATGACCATCCCTCTCTTCTCCAGCTCTTCCTTCCAGACTTGCAGGTTGGATTGGAGATGTGCCTCTGATTTAGCAATCAAGGCAACATCATCAGCAAATGCCAGCTCCGAAATATAGACCTGTCTCATCTTCCAGTACCCCACTGAATACTTTCTTGTTCTCTCCTTACATGCCTTGATGACATCGTCCATAAGGAGTATGAAGAGATAAGGTGATAGGATATCACCTTGTCTTACACCAGTGGTGGTCCTGAACTCTTCTGACTTATGGTTTGCTGTCCTCACATAATTTCTGCAAGACTTGTAGAAGCTCTGTATAGCATGAATCAGAGGTGCTGGAATATTCTTCCTTGCCAAACAGTCCCAAAGTTTGCTCCAAGGGACCCTGCCAAATGCCTTTTCCAGATCTATGAAACAAAGATTATGTACGTTACATGGTGCCTTAAATTTTATAGCTGTTCTTGGGTAATTTTGGGTTGCTGATTCCAAAAATGTAATCAGATTTTTTCTATCAGCTCTAGTTTTTGAGATAACTAAGAATGACCATATTAGTAGGGCAATTGTTATGTACAATCCTAGAGTTAGGTGCTATCAGTGGCATTTTGACTTTAGTCTGCATTCATATTATATGTAATTACTGTGCATATATTACCAAAAATGTAATAAAACTTTATCACTAGCACTTGTTTAGTCAAAACGCAAAAAGGATCTTATCGAGGACTTCCTGGAATGTGATATGCCCGGACAGTCATGCTTAAGGGTCCAACAGTAATCTGCCATCATGTGGGCATCCCAAAGTCCCTGGTATCTCTCTTCCATTGTTTTTATATCTTGGTGAAATCTTTCACCTTGCTCCTCACTAAAGTCGCCAAGATTCTCCGGAAATAAATGTAAATGGTTATGGAGGTAGTGCAATTTTATGCTCATGTTGCATCCAAGTTCACAAAAACTCAACAGCATGTTTCCAACTAATTCAGAATAATTATCTGCTTTAAAGTTACCCAGAAAGTTTTGCACAACTAAAACAAATGATGACCAGGCTGTGGACTTTGTTTTGTTCATGGAATCAATAAAATTTGGATCGTTTATTAACTTTCTAATTTGAGGTCCATCAAAAATTCCAGCTTTAAGTTTGTCTATGCTCAATTCTGGAAACTTTCTGCATAAGTAATTAAAACAGGTACCATCTGTGTTCAGTGCCTTAACAAATTGCTTCATCAAGCCAAGCTTTATATGTAATGGTGGCAGTAGAACTCTTTTTCGATCAATGAGAGGCTTATTGACAATATTTTTTTCTCCAACTTTAAATTCATCCCTCAACGGCCACTGTTTCTTTGTCAAGTGCATATCTTTTGCCCTGCTATCCCACAAACATATAAAGCATGGTTATTTGGTGAATCCCATTTGCTGGCCAAACAAGAAGTTCATCATTTTAAGATCTACACAAACCATCCAGTTATGTTCTAAATACTTCAATTTTTCCAGAACTGTGCTTATTGTAGCATACTCCTCCTTCATTGTAGTAGAATGAGCAATTGGAATTGAGCCATATTTGTTACCATTGTGTAAGAGAACACTCTTCAAACTTCTTTTAGAGCTGTCAATGAAAAGTCGCCACTCATCTGGTGTATAACTTACACCCATTTTGTTAACAAGACCTCCTACATTAGTACAAAACACAAGGTTGTTTTCTTTACAAAAGAATGGAATAAAACCTTGCTCTCTGCTGCGATTTTTTTTTTTTTTTTTTTCGTACGCCCGCTAATATTCGAGACGAAATCTCAGGTTATTATTAATGTCTAACCTGACATTGATTTTACGTGAGTATCCCTTTTCTTGTACAGAGACAGGTGTCCCTCGCCATTCAGGCAGATACTCGCCGATTTCGGAGGTACCCATTAGAGCTGGGTTGGCCCAGGAGCCGCCAATCCCTGGTCGACGATACATCTTCAAATGTCCTCGCCAGGTCTCGAGTTAATCCAGTCCAAATCCCGGTCGACGAAAAATCCTCAAATGCCGTCACCCGGGTTTGATCCTGAATCACCCGGTCACCAGAGCGGTGTGGTAACCACTACGCTAGCGTGGCTCCTATTCATATCTGCTGCGATAAAATGTATTCTTTGTTTCAGCAGTCAGTAATTTTTTTTCTTTCAATCTTGAAGCCAAAAGTTCTGAAGATTCCTTGGAGAGATATAGATCTCGGATTAGATCATTTAGTTCAAGCTGGTCGAAGCGTTGAACATCTGAAAAATCATCTTCGAAATCACTATCACTGTCACTTGTCGTTCCACATGCCACTGCTGTCTCATCTTCTAGCAGGGAATCCGAAATCTGACTGAAAGTTGGAATTGGTATGTCATCTCTGTGTGGAACAGGTCGCCTAGCAGAATCTAAATCTGGATATTTCCCACTTTTTGTGATTTTTTTTTAAATTCCTTAACCATTAAATCCCTTAATACTCACAACACAGAAATAACAGTCATCATAGTGGTTCTTGGGCGGTCTCCAAACCATTGGAATTCCAAATTTTAAACATGTTCTTTTCCCACAAGTCCACTGTCGCAGGTGTTCAACACATGTTTTGCAAACAATATGAGGAGCCCAAGACTTGTCCTGGTCACCTAGTTTTACTTTAAAGTAAGCAAAGTATGCCTTTTTCACAAAAACAGTAATATGCTTCCTATGTTCTTCTTTGAAAGTGTACTCTCCACAAATATAACAAAATAATTGCGGTGAAAGAAAACATGCTCTTCTTGAAGATGATGCCATTCTCTGTTAGAAGTGTAATAAAATAAGTAGCATACTAACATGCATGCAGTGGCTTAAAATCTAAAAAAGGCAATTCTGGGAAGATTCTTGGAAAACTGAAACTGAGAGTAAACAAGCAGTTTTCTTTTGTAAAGGACAAGACAGCAATAGTTTTTTTTACATAGCCTTATATAGAAAATATTGTAATAATACAGGGTGACCCAAAAAAATGGGCTAGCGCGCGCACAAAAAGTGATATTTGCGCACGGGGCCCATTTTTTTTGGGGTACCCTGTATTAATGAAATACAAAAATGTCTGTATCTCAAAAACTAGAGCTGCTACAGACAAGTAAATGTGATATTTGGATTGAGCAGGCCTCATTTATGTACAATCAAGAGTAAAATGTTTGGCACCAAAAAAAAAATTTTTTTTTTTTGGTAGGGCTGTGTAATCGGTTCGCCTGATGCTCCCATGTACTTAACCATTTCTGGTGTTATACCATCATGCCCTGCTGCTTTGCCCATCTTGATTTTCTCTAGTGCTGCCCTCAGTTCTTCCATCTTTATGTCACCTTCACCTTCATTGGTTTTCTCTTCTGTGCAAGTGGTTATCATTTCTGATGCTTCACCATGCTCACCATCCAGGAGTTCTGAGAAATATTCTTTCCATCTTTCCATTACTTCCTTCAGGGCAGTAAGCAATTTGCCTTGCGTTTCCTTTATAAATTTTAGATGGCATGTTTTTCCTTCCTCATGTTCTTTAGGGTCTTATAGAACAATTTCTGGTTTTCTTGCGCAGCTCCATCTTTTTCTAGCTTTTCTCCAAATTCTTCCCAGGACTTCTGTTTTGCTGCTAGCACCGTGTTCTTTGCTTCTGTTTTCTTCTTCTTTCTTCTTTGATCCATAACCGCCAACCGTCAAATCAGTCAGTGGCCATTACGCCTTGTGGCGTCTTGTAGGGCAGCAACAAATTGATTCCACTTTGCTCGGTCGGCGGCCATCCTTCGTACAGTGCCCCAACTGTGGTTCATTCTTTGCATCTCAGCTTCCACAGTTCTCCGCCAAGTTGTTTTTGGTCGGCCTCTCTTTCGCTTTCCCTCAGGGGTCCATAGCATAGCTGTTCTTGCGATGGTATCAGGGTCCCTTCTGAGGACATGGCCAACCCAACTCCAGCGTCTGCCAGCTATGATGGTGTGCATGTCCTCCTGGTTACTCCGAATAAGTAGTTCTTGGTTGCTGATGGTGTTTGGCCAAAAGATTCGGAGAATTTTCCTTAGGCAGATTGTGTGGAAGGAGGACAGTTTCGACATTTCCTTCTCTGTTACTCTCCAACATTCCGCACCATAGAGAAGCACAGAAAGTACGCAGCTCTCATACAGTCTTAATTTGGTGTTTGTGCTGTACTGGGAAGACTTCCAAATGTTGTTGAGAATAGCAAAGGCTGTTCTCGCTTTATTCATTCTGTTGTTAATGTCCTTGCTTGTTCCGCCGTCAGGTGTTACTATGCTTCCTAGGTAAGTAAATGTGTCTGTCTGTTCTAACTTCTGGTTCCTTACTGTTATTGGCTCAGGATTGCCCACATTTAGTGTCATGACCTCCGTCTTCTTCAGATTGATGTTCAGGCCAACCTGCTGGCCATACTTATTCAGTCTATCAGTTTTGTCTTGAATGTGTTGGTGTGAATGCGCGAGCAGTGCAATGTCATCTGCATATTCCAAATCTTCCAGTGTAGAAAACATTGTCCATCTAATTCCTCTTGGACTGCCCTCTGTTGTCTGGCGCATCACCCAATCTATGACTGTCAAAAATAATGTTGTTGATAAGGGGCATCCCTGTCGTACTCCTGTTTTCACTTCGAAAGTTACATTACTCGATCCAACACTGCACGTAAAGTTAGAATAGAGGCTTTTTATAATGGAAACAATGCGGCTGGGAATTCCATAAGCCCTCAGAATTTTCCATAGGCTGTCCCTGTGTATGCTGTCGAAAGCCTTTTCAAAATCAACAAAGTTAATGTACAGCTGTCTCTGCCATTCTGAGCACTGCTCTATAATGTTCCTGAGGGCAAATATATGATCTGCACATCTTCTGTTCTTTCTGAAGCCCGCTTGTTCTTTCCTCAGTTTATGGTCAACTGCTTTTGAAATTCTCTGGATGATTATCCTGCCTAGTATTTTGCTGGGAACTGAGAGGAGGGTAATTCCTCTCCAGTTGTTGCAGTCTGCAAGGTCGCCCTTCTTGGGCAATTTGACAATTGTTCCTTTACTCCACTCTGTTGGTGTTGTCTCAGTTTCCCAGACTTGTGCAAATAGTGGTTCTAATAGTTCTGCTGCTAGTTCAGGGTCTGTCTTGAATAGCTCAGCATTCAGATTGTCGTGACCAGGCGCTTTTCCATTTTTTAGCCCTTTGATAGCTGTGATAATTTCTTCTTTTCGTGGAATGTCTGTATTTACGTCTAAGTCACTTTCAGCCTCAGGAACATTCAGCTGAGTCTCTGGTGGTTCCTTATTCAGTGTTTCTCTGAAGTGCTCTGCCCACCTTGTTTCCTGCCCCTGTGCTGTGGTGATGAGATTTCCTTGCTTGTCTCTTACTAACGTTATGTTGTTTGCACCTCGTTTTCCACTGATAGCTTTAGTTATTTTATAAACTGTGCTTTGTTCATTTCTCAGTGCTGCCTCTTCTGCCTGTCTTGCAAGGTCATCCAGAAATGTCCTTTTGTTAGCACGGGTTTGACGTTTTACTTCCTTGTCCAGCTGACTGTACTGTTCACTATATATTGCCTTTAACCTGGGAGACTTAGCTTCTGTTTTCTTCCTTTTCATTTCCTTTCTCTTCGCTATGGTGTTTAGCGTTTCTGGTGTTATCCAGTCTTGGCTCTTTCTTTCCTGGAATCCCAAGCATGACTTGCTGCTTTCTTTATATATATTGTTGAGATGGTGTTGAATTTCTGGTCCACATCGTCGGTCTCTGTTCTTTCCTGGCTTTTGGTAATCAGATATCGTCTCTTTACGTCGACCACAAACGCTTTTCTGGTGAGGGGGTCCTTAAGTTTCGTGATGTTGTATCTTTTCTGTTTGACTGCAACTGGTCCAGCAGCTCTGAGTTTCACCTTCAGTCTTGCTACTACTAGGTGATGATCACTTCCCACATCTGCGCCTCTTCTTACTTTCACGTCTTGTAGTGCATGTCTCCATCTGCCATTGATCATTATGTGATCTATCTGGTTTTTTGTCTCGTCCGTTTGGTGATTCCCATGTTAACTTGTGCACTTCTTTGTGTTGAAAAAGTGTTCCTCCGATGACCAGGTTGTTAATACTGCAGAAGCTTATTAATTTGTCCCCATTCTCATTTACTGTTCCACTGCCGCATTTCCCCATTACTCTTTCGTTATAATTATTGTGTGTTCCAACTTTCGCATTTAGGTCTCCCATTACTATAATAAGATCGTACCTGGGTACAGTTTCCATTTCCTTTTGTACCTGTTGATAGAACTCGTCCTTGATCTCTTCGTCGCTGTCATTTGTTGGTGCATAACATTGTATAATTGTGGTGTTGGTGAATCTCCCTCTCAGTCTTGCTCTTATTAGTCTGTTGTTAATGGGTTTCCATTCCAGTAGAGACCTTTCCATTCCTTTCTTAAGGATAATGGCTACACCTTCGTTGTGCTGACCGTCCTCTCTACCAGAATAAAGTACTGTTTCCCCTGTAGCTGTTTTTATTCTCCCCATCCCTGTCCATCTGCTCTCGCTTATTCCCAGGATATGTAGTTTGTAATTCCTCATCTCTGCTGTAATCTGTCTCAGCTTTCCTGCCTCGTTCATAGTTCTGACATTCCAAAAACCAATTCTGGTTTCGTGTTTTGCGGTCTGGGCATCCGTTTTCATGCCAGTGGCTTCCTTTCGGCTTTCACCACTGTCAGTCATACGAGCCTGAGACTCCCGATGTCCGTCCCGCATCAAAGTATTTCCATTTATTGCTGTTTCCGTAACGTGTGTGATTTTTTACACAGACAGGGGTGTCGGCCCTGTGCTAAAACCCCCAACCTGGAGGACCAGGGTACCAGCTTTTGTCTGACCCCTACCCACGCAGACCAGTCCAGCATGGTTGAACCTACCAGGAGTAAAACTCCCACTGGCATAGCTCTGGGGATTGTCAGGGTACACAAGCTGCCATACCGCTACAAGGTATAGGTACCATTGATGGCAGGTCTTTGACTTCCTCTGTCCACCAAGGTGTCCTCTTTCTCTTGTTCCCAAGTCGGACTTCACCACATGCTTTTGCAGCAGCTGTCTTTATGATGTCCTTGAATTTAAGCCAGAGGGTTTCCAAGTCATCAGGTTGTTCTGTGTTGCTCACCACTGCAGCAATAAGCCCCTGATATCTGTCTTAATTGCTGGCTCTCTCAGCTTGTAGGTCTTATTGCTCATTTCTCCCATTCGTTTACTTAGTTTCTTGCATGATCTTGGGATGTTCCTAGGCTGAGCAACTCTTTCAATTGTTCTTTTGATTGTAAGCAGGTAGTGATCACTTCCAATCTCTGACCCCCTCCAGACTCTAGCAACCCGGACATATTTGAATGAGCTCCTCCTAACTATGGCATAGTCGATCACTGACTTCTCATTCTTTGTTGGTTCACATCTAGTGTATGCATGTATGTGCTTATGGGGGAACTCTGTGTTTGTAATGATCAGATTCTGCTCACTGCAGAATCTAAGGAGTCGCTTTCCATTGTCAATGAGAGTATCTTCTCCATATCTTCCGATAACTCCACCCCATCTAGCATGGTCATTTCCAACTCTGGCATTGAAATCTCCGAGCATGATAATTTCACCTAGGCAGTCATCCACTGTCCTTTGAAGCAGCTCGAAGAATTCCTCCTTAACCTGCTCTCTCATCCTCATTTGGCCCATACACTATGACCAGTTATACTATGGTTTCTCCTTCTTTTAGTTTTACAACCATAATGCGCTCCGAGACAAAGTTCCATCCCTTGATACTATCTTTTTGGTGTTTGGCCACAATGCAACCCACGCCTCCTTTAGCTCTTTCAGATGTAGGTACACCACTATAGAGCAGCGTGTTGCCATCTAGATCCATGACTCCTTGTCCTTTTTTTCTTTGTTTCCGTTATAGCCATAATTTCTAGTTTTGCTTTCCTCATCTCTTCCACCAGCTCCTCTTCTTTCCCATTTATACTTCTTGTGTTCCAAGTTCCATAAGTCGTAGTCCGTTCCAGTTCGTCGCCTTTAGAATCCGTCCGGTTTTCTCTCTTGTAGTTCGCTTAATCAGGTTTTAAAGCAAACAGGTGATTGGCCTATTGTGCCTTTGCATGGTGGAGGGAACCCGTTACACGCCCATTGAGGCATATTGGGAATATAGTGTTAGGCCCATATTATCTTGACCGTCGGCACACGAGGGGTGATGTGGTCGGCATCACGCCGGCCGCCTTAACCATCCCAGAGTTGCTCTGGTACCCATTTGGGGCTGGGTCGACCCAGGAGCCGTTTATGGCCTGAAAAATTCCCGCCTCATCTGGGGATCTGTCGCAAAATTGGTTTCAAGTCATTGCAAACGTGTTCATGTAGATTTATAAACCCGTCAACGATCGATTGACCGCTTTCAAAATGGCGGCGTATCAGCGAGATGTGTATCAGACAGAGGAAATCGCCAACGATAAATAAAAGCAGAAGGGAATCATTATTAAAAGGATTTCACATTGTGGTCCAGGAAAGGATTATGTATAACTGCATAAATAAAGAAACGGTAGGAAGTTATCATTTACGGAGATATATGCGTATTTCGGCTGCCCACAGTTACGCTAAAAGCGTGTAACCCACTTCTGTTCTAAATATTAAAATCAACAAATAACGTTTGGGAATTTGAGTTCCATGGATAGGAAGATAGAGTTTCGGCTGCCACAGTTAAAAAGCGTGTAAACCCACTAAATCAGCTGTAGGAAGATAAATCACTGTAAGATAAGATGGAACAATATGGATATTATATATGCCGAGAATGAGAAAGGCAAAATTTCAGTCGACGCACAGATCGGCTGAAATCGATGTTCGGGAAAGATTTTTAGGCCTAATTCTAGCTGTGACGTCAGTACCCTCCGATACACTCGCGCTATGCGTATATAAGCGTTTCGGTAAAACTCTGAGAACACACAACGAAAGAGGTTTGAGACAAGACTGAGGGCAGATAACGCCACGACTCTAAATCCATCTGAAGTGTGAGCGGATCGCCAGAAATTTTCAGTCAAGTGTCTGGAGTCTGAGGGTAAGCGAATTTACGATAGCTATCCTGTATAATAATTTTTTTTATTTTGTATTACAGGTTCATATATAGAGTTCACAAAATATGCCTGTATAATAGTCATTGAGATAATGTATTGTATTTTTAATATGATCTAAACATGTGCATTGTGGATGATTGTTGCTTGTACACAAATTAATCACAAATAGCCCCACAGCCTAATGAAGATATATTTATCATATTGCTTTATCGCTTACGAAGATAAAGGCAGTCCCATGGCAGAGATTGTCATAGGGAAATGAAGTGTTAGAAACTTCATCATGGAAGATCCCAGTTTACGAGGTTAAGGTGACTAGTCCCCTTCCTCGCTGCCTTTGCCTTCCCTAGTTTGAGCGCACAACTTTGTGCCCATTTACTGCTGGTAAACTGGAGGGTTCCCCAGCCAGTTTCAATTCATAATTATGTAATAGTGCTACTGAAGAAAGCAACACTAGCGGGCACTCACTTTATTTAATTGTGTATTACTTTTGTGTAGATGCTAAGAATGGCATCAGTATTTAAATTTGTATCCTACATGGTTTGGATAGATAAGTATAAATAAGTAAAAGATTACAGGAGCAGAATAACCCAGAGATGATGTTTATTTACTGATAATGTTAATATTAATTCTGTATCATTGAAATGATGTTACTTGCTATGACTGTATAACTTTGACACCTGATGACTGACTTGTCTGACTTATGTGCTAGTCAGTTACACTTAATGAGAATTGTAAAAGTAATTTTACTATTCAGTTAATTGTAATTTGAACTAGCACATAAGTCAGGACTAGATCCCAGTCATCTCTCCTCTCTAGATGTCAAATGTGTATACAGTCATAGCAAGTAACATCATTTCAATGATACAGAATTAATATTAACATTATTAGTAATAAACATCATCTGGGTTATTCTGCTCCTGTAATCTTTTACTTATTTATACTTATCTATCCAAACCATGTAGGATACAAATTTAAATACTGATGCCATTCTTAGCATCTACACAAAAGTAATACACAATTAAATAAAGTGAGTGCCCGCTAGTGTTGCTTTCTTCAGTAGCACTATTACATAATTATGAATTGAAACTGGCTGGGGAACCCTCCAGTTTACCAGCAGTAAATGGGCACAAAGTTGTGCGCTCAAACTAGGGAAGGCAAAGGCAGCGAGGAAGGGGACTAGTCACCTTAACCTCGTAAACTGGGATCTTCCATGATGAAGTTTCTAACACTTCATTTCCCTATGACAATCTCTGCCATGGGACTGCCTTTATCTTCGTAAGCGATAAAGCAATATGATAAATATATCTTCATTAGGCTGTGGGGCTATTTGTGATTAATTTGTGTACAAGCAACAATCATCCACAATGCACATGTTTAGATCATATTAAAAATACAATACATTATCTCAATGACTATTATACAGGCATATTTTGTGAACTCTATATATGAACCTGTAATACAAAATAAAAAAAATTATTATACAGGATAGCTATCGTAAATTCGCTTACCCTCAGACTCCAGACACTTGACTGAAAAATTTCTGGCGATCCGCTCACACTTCAGATGGATTTAGAGTCGTGGCGTTATCTGCCGTCAGTCTTGTCTCAAACCTCTTTCGTTGTGTGTTCTCAGAGTTTTTTTTTATGCAGTTATACATAATCCTTTCCTGGACCACAATGTGAAATCCTTTTAATAATGATTCCCTTCTGCTTTTATTTATCGTTGGCGATTTCCTCTGTCTGATACACATCTCGCTGATACGCCGCCATTTTGAAAGCGGTCAATCGATCGTTGACGGGTTTATAAATCTACATGAACACGTTTGCAATGACTTGAAACCAATTTTGCGACAGATCCCCAGATGAGGCGGGAATTTTTCAGGCCATAAACGGCTCCTGGGTCGACCCAGCCCCAAATAGATACCAGAGCAACTCTGTGATGGTTAAGGCGGCCGGCGTGATGCCGACCACATCACCCCTCGTGTGCCGACGGTCAAGATAATATGGGCCTAACACTATATTCCCAATATGCCTCAATGGGCGTGTAACGGGTTCCCTCCACCATGCAAAGGCACAATAGGCCAATCACCTGTTTGCTTTAAAACCTGATTAAGCGAACTACAAGAGAGAAAACCGGACGGATTCTAAAGGCGACGAACTGGAACGGACTACGGACTATGACTTATGGAACTTGGAACACAAGAAGTATAAATGGGAAAGAAGAGGAGCTGGTGGAAGAGATGAGGAAAGCAAAACTAGAAATTATGGCTATAACGGAAACAAAGAAAAAAAGGACAAGGAGTCATGGATCTAGATGGCAACACGCTGCTCTATAGTGGTGTACCTACATCTGAAAGAGCTAAAGGAGGCGTGGGTTGCATTGTGGCCAAACACCAAAAAGATAGTATCAAGGGATGGAACTTTGTCTCGGAGCGCATTATGGTTGTAAAACTAAAAGAAGGAGAAACCATAGTATAACTGGTCATAGTGTATGGGCCAAATGAGGATGAGAGAGCAGGTTAAGGAGGAATTCTTCGAGCTGCTTCAAAGGACAGTGGATGACTGCCTAGGTGAAATTATCATGCTCGGAGATTTCAATGCCAGAGTTGGAAATGACCATGCTAGATGGGGTGGAGTTATCGGAAGATATGGAGAAGATACTCTCATTGACAATGGAAAGCGACTCCTTAGATTCTGCAGTGAGCAGAATCTGATCATTACAAACACAGAGTTCCCCCATAAGCACATACATGCATACACTAGATGTGAACCAACAAAGAATGAGAAGTCAGTGATCGACTATGCCATAGTTAGGAGGAGCTCATTCAAATATGTCCGGGTTGCTAGAGTCTGGAGGGGGTCAGAGATTGGAAGTGATCACTACCTGCTTACAATCAAAAGAACAATTGAAAGAGTTGCTCAGCCTAGGAACATCCCAAGATCATGCAAGAAACTAAGTAAACGAATGGGAGAAATGAGCAATAAGACCTACAAGCTGAGAGAGCCAGCAATTAAGACAGATATCAGGGGCTTATTGCTGCAGTGGTGAGCAACACAGAACAACCTGATGACTTGGAAACCCTCTGGCTTAAATTCAAGGACATCATAAAGACAGCTGCTGCAAAAGCATGTGGTGAAGTCCGACTTGGGAACAAGAGAAAGAGGACACCTTGGTGGACAGAGGAAGTCAAAGAGAAAATAAGAGAGAAGAAAATGGCATGGAAACAATACTTAGGAGCTAAAAACACAACAGGACAAATGGAGAAATATAGAGAATATGCGACACTCAGAACAGAAGCCTGCCATCAATGGTACCTATACCTTGTAGCGGTATGGCAGCTTGTGTACCCTGACAATCCCCAGAGCTATGCCAGTGGGAGTTTTACTCCTGGTAGGTTCAACCATGCTGGACTGGTCTGCGTGGGTAGGGATCAGACAAAAGCTGGTACCCTGGTCCTCCAGGTTGGGGGTTTTAGCACAGGGCCGACACCCCTGTCTGTGTAAAAAATCACACACGTTACGGAAACAGCAATAAATGGAAATACTTTGATGCGGGACGGACATCTGGAGTCTCAGGCTCGTATGACTGACAGTGGTGAAAGCCGAAAGGAAGCCACTGGCATGAAAACGGATGCCCAGACCGCAAAACACGAAACCAGAATTGGTTTTTGGAATGTCAGAACTATGAACGAGGCAGGAAAGCTGAGACAGATTACAGCAGAGATGAGGAATTACAAACTACATATCCTGGGAATAAGCGAGAGCAGATGGACAGGGATGGGGAGAATAAAAACAGCTACAGGGGAAACAGTACTTTATTCTGGTAGAGAGGACGGTCAGCACAACGAAGGTGTAGCCATTATCCTTAAGAAAGGAATGGAAAGGTCTCTACTGGAATGGAAACCCATTAACAACAGACTAATAAGAGCAAGACTGAGAGGGAGATTCACCAACACCACAATTATACAATGTTATGCACCAACAAATGACAGCGACGAAGAGATCAAGGACGAGTTCTATCAACAGGTACAAAAGGAAATGGAAACTGTACCCAGGTACGATCTTATTATAGTAATGGGAGACCTAAATGCGAACGTTGGAACACACAATAATTATAACGAAAGAGTAATGGGGAAATGCGGCAGTGGAACAGTAAATGAGAATGGGGACAAATTAATAAGCTTCTGCAGTATTAACAACCTGGTCATCGGAGGAACACTTTTTCAACACAAAGAAGTGCACAAGTTAACATGGGAATCACCAAACGGACGAGACAAAAACCAGATAGATCACATAATGATCAATGGCAGATGGAGAGATGCACTACAAGACGTGAAAGTAAGAAGAGGCGCAGATGTGGGAAGTGATCATCACCTAGTAGTAGCAAGACTGAAGGTGAAACTCAGAGCTGCTGGACCAGTTGCAGTCAAACAGAAAAGATACAACATCACGAAACTTAAGGACCCCCTCACCAGAAAAGCGTTTGTGGTCGACGTAAAGAGATGATATCTGATTACCAAAAGCCAGGAAAGAACAGAGACCGACGATGTGGACCAGAAATTCAACACCATCTCAACAATATATAAAGAAAGCAGCAAGTCATGCTTGGGATTCCAGGAAAGAAAGAGCCAAGACTGGATAACACCAGAAACGCTAAACACCATAGCGAAGAGAAAGGAAATGAAAAGGAAGAAAACAGAAGCTAAGTCTCCCAGGTTAAAGGCAATATATAGTGAACAGTACAGTCAGCTGGACAAGGAAGTAAAACGTCAAACCCGTGCTAACAAAAGGACATTTCTGGATGACCTTGCAAGACAGGCAGAAGAGGCAGCACTGAGAAATGAACAAAGCACAGTTTATAAAATAACTAAAGCTATCAGTGGAAAACGAGGTGCAAACAACATAACGTTAGTAAGAGACAAGCGAGGAAATCTCATCACCACAGCACAGGGGCAGGAAACAAGGTGGGCAGAGCACTTCAGAGAAACACTGAATAAGGAACCACCAGAGACTCAGCTGAATGTTCCTGAGGCTGAAAGTGACTTAGACGTAAATACAGACATTCCACGAAAAGAAGAAATTATCACAGCTATCAAAGGGCTAAAAAATGGAAAAGCGCCTGGTCACGACAATCTGAATGCTGAGCTATTCAAGACAGACCCTGAACTAGCAGCAGAACTATTAGAACCACTATTTGCACAAGTCTGGGAAACTGAGACAACACCAACAGAGTGGAGTAAAGGAACAATTGTCAAATTGCCCAAGAAGGGCGACCTTGCAGACTGCAACAACTGGAGAGGAATTACCCTCCTCTCAGTTCCCAGCAAAATACTAGGCAGGATAATCATCCAGAGAATTTCAAAAGCAGTTGACCATAAACTGAGGAAAGAACAAGCGGGCTTCAGAAAGAACAGAAGATGTGCAGATCATATATTTGCCCTCAGGAACATTATAGAGCAGTGCTCAGAATGGCAGAGACAACTGTACATTAACTTTGTTGATTTTGAAAAGGCTTTCGACAGCATACACAGGGACAGCCTATGGAAAATTCTGAGGGCTTATGGAATTCCCAGCCGCATTGTTTCCATTATAAAAAGCCTCTATTCTAACTTTACGTGCAGTGTTGGATCGAGTAATGTAACTTTCGAAGTGAAAACAGGAGTACGACAGGGATGCCCCTTATCAACAACATTATTTTTGACAGTCATAGATTGGGTGATGCGCCAGACAGCAGAGGGCAGTCCAAGAGGAATTAGATGGACAATGTTTTCTACACTGGAAGATTTGGAATATGCAGATGACATTGCACTGCTCGCGCATTCACACCAACACATTCAAGACAAAACTGATAGACTGAATAAGTATGGCCAGCAGGTTGGCCTGAACATCAATCTGAAGAAGACGGAGGTCATGACACTAAATGTGGGCAATCCTGAGCCAATAACAGTAAGGAACCAGAAGTTAGAACAGACAGACACATTTACTTACCTAGGAAGCATAGTAACACCTGACGGCGGAACAAGCAAGGACATTAACATCAGAATGAATAAAGCGAGAACAGCCTTTGCTATTCTCAACAACATTTGGAAGTCTTCCCAG
Source organism: Oreohelix idahoensis (assembly GCA_024509875.1). Classification (NCBI taxonomy): domain Eukaryota; kingdom Metazoa; phylum Mollusca; class Gastropoda; order Stylommatophora; family Oreohelicidae; genus Oreohelix; species Oreohelix idahoensis. The sequence continues at coordinate 240,716 of JAMPIV010005607.1, read as the reverse complement.
TACAGCACAAACACCAAATTAAGACTGTATGAGAGCTGCGTACTTTCTGTGCTTCTCTATGGTGCGGAATGTTGGAGAGTAACAGAGAAGGAAATGTCGAAACTGTCCTCCTTCCACACAATCTGCCTAAGGAAAATTCTCCGAATCTTTTGGCCAAACACCATCAGCAACCAAGAACTACTTATTCGGAGTAACCAGGAGGACATGCACACCATCATAGCTGGCAGACGCTGGAGTTGGGTTGGCCATGTCCTCAGAAGGGACCCTGATACCATCGCAAGAACAGCTATGCTATGGACCCCTGAGGGAAAGCGAAAGAGAGGCCGACCAAAAACAACTTGGCGGAGAACTGTGGAAGCTGAGATGCAAAGAATGAACCACAGTTGGGGCACTGTACGAAGGATGGCCGCCGACCGAGCAGAGTGGAATCAATTTGTTGCTGCCCTACAAGACGCCACCAGGCGTGATGGCCGCTGACTGCTTTGACGGTTGGCGGTTATGGATCAAAGAAGAAAGAAGAGAACAGAAGCAAAGAACACGGTGCTAGCAGCAAAACAGAAGTCCTGGGAAGAATTTGGAGAAAAGCTAGAAAAAGATGCGCAAGAAAACCAGAAATTGTTCTATAAGACCCTAAAGAACATGAGGAAGGAAAAACAATGCCATCTAAAATTTATAAAGGAAACGCAAGGCAAATTGCTTACTGCCCTGAAGGAAGTAATGGAAAGATGGAAAGAATATTTCTCAGAACTCCTGGATGGTGAGCATGGTGAAGCATCAGAAATGATAACCACTTGCACAGAAGAGAAAACCAATGAAGGTGAAGGTGACATAAAGATGGAAGAACTGAAGGCAGCACTGGAGAAAATCAAGATGGGCAAAGCAGCAGGGCATGATGGTATAACACCAGAAATGGTTAAGAACATGGGAGCATCAGGCGACCGATTACACAGCCCTACCAAAAAAAAAATTTTTTTTTGGTGCCAAACATTTTACTCTTGATTGTACATAAATGAGGCCTGCTCAATCCAAATATCACATTTACTTGTCTGTAGCAGCTCTAGTTTTTGAGATACAGACATTTTTGTATTTCATTAATACAGGGTGACCCAAAAAAAAATGGGCCCGTGCGCGCACTTTTTGTGCGCGCGCTAGCCCATTTTTTTGGGTCACCCTGTATTATTACAATATTTTCTATATAAGGCTATGTAAAAAAAACTATTGCTGTCTTGTCCTTTACAAAAGAAAACTGCTTGTTTACTCTCAGTTTCAGTTTTCCAAGAATCTTCCCAGAATTGCCTTTTTTAGATTTTAAGCCACTGCATGCATGTTAGTATGCTACTTATTTTATTACACTTCTAACAGAGAATGGCATCATCTTCAAGAAGAGCATGTTTTCTTTCACCGCAATTATTTTGTTATATTTGTGGAGAGTACACTTTCAAAGAAGAACATAGGAAGCATATTACTGTTTTTGTGAAAAAGGCATACTTTGCTTACTTTAAAGTAAAACTAGGTGACCAGGACAAGTCTTGGGCTCATATTGTTTGCAAAACATGTGTTGAACACCTGCGACAGTGGACTTGTGGGAAAAGAACATGTTTAAAATTTGGAATTCCAATGGTTTGGAGACCGCCCAAGAACCACTATGATGACTGTTATTTCTGTGTTGTGAGTATTAAGGGATTTAATGGAAAAAAATCACAAAAAGTGGAAATATCCAGATTTAGATTCTGCTAGGCGACCTGTTCCACACAGAGATGACATACTAATTCCAACTTTCAGTCAGATTTCGGATTCCCTGCTAGAAGATGAGACAGCAGTGGCATGTGGAACGACAAGTGACAGTGATAGTGATTTCGAAGATGATTTTTCAGATGTTCAACGCTTCGACCAGCTTGAACTAAATGATCTAATCCGAGATCTATATCTCTCCAAGGAATCTTCAGAACTTTTGGCTTCAAGATTGAAAGAAAAAAAATTACTGACTGCTGAAACAAAGAATACATTTTATCGCAGCAGATATGATGGGAGCCACGCTAGCGTAGTGGTTACCAAACCGCTCTGGCGACCGGGTGATTCAGGATCAAACCCGGGCGACGGCATTTGAGGATTTTTCGTCGACCGGGATTTGGACTGGGTTAACTCGAGACCTGGCAAGGACATTTGAAGGAGTGTTGTCGACCAGGGATTGGCGGCTCCTGGGCCAACCCAGCTCTAATGGGTACCTCCGAAATCGGCGAGTATCTGCCTGAATGGTGAGGGACACCTGTCTCTGTACAAGAAAAGGGATACTCACGTAAAATCAATGTCAGGTTAGACATTAATAATAACCTGAGATTTCGCTTCGAGTATTAGCGGGCGTACGAAAAAAAAAAAAAAAAAATCGCAGCAGAGAGCAAGGTTTTATTCCATTCTTTTGTAAAGAAAACAACCTTGTGTTTTGTACTAATGTAGGAGGTCTTGTTAACAAAATGGGTGTAAGTTATACACCAGATGAGTGGCGACTTTTCATTGACAGCTCTAAAAGAAGTTTGAAGAGTGTTCTCTTACACAATGGTAACAAATATGGCTCAATTCCAATTGCTCATTCTACTACAATGAAGGAGGAGTATGCTACAATAAGCACAGTTCTGGAAAAAATTGAAGTATTTAGAACATAACTGGATGGTTTGTGTAGATCTTAAAATGATGAACTTCTTGTTTGGCCAGCAAATGGGATTCACCAAATAACCATGCTTTATATGTTTGTGGGATAGCAGGGCAAAAGATATGCACTTGACAAAGAAACAGTGGCCGTTGAGGGATGAATTTAAAGTTGGAGAAAAAAATATTGTCAATAAGCCTCTCATTGATCGAAAAAGAGTTCTACTGCCACCATTACATATAAAGCTTGGCTTGATGAAGCAATTTGTTAAGGCACTGAACACAGATGGTACCTGTTTTAATTACTTATGCAGAAAGTTTCCAGAATTGAGCATAGACAAACTTAAAGCTGGAATTTTTGATGGACCTCAAATTAGAAAGTTAATAAACGATCCAAATTTTATTGATTCCATGAACAAAACAAAGTCCACAGCCTGGTCATCATTTGTTTTAGTTGTGCAAAACTTTCTGGGTAACTTTAAAGCAGATAATTATTCTGAATTAGTTGGAAACATGCTGTTGAGTTTTTGTGAACTTGGATGCAACATGAGCATAAAATTGCACTACCTCCATAACCATTTACATTTATTTCCGGAGAATCTTGGCGACTTTAGTGAGGAGCAAGGTGAAAGATTTCACCAAGATATAAAAAACAATGGAAGAGAGATACCAGGGACTTTGGGATGCCCACATGATGGCAGATTACTGTTGGACCCTTAAGCATGACTGTCCGGGCATATCACATTCCAGGAAGTCCTCGATAAGATCCTTTTTGCGTTTTGACTAAACAAGTGCTAGTGATAAAGTTTTATTACATTTTTGGTAATATATGCACAGTAATTACATATAATATGAATGCAGACTAAAGTCAAAATGCCACTGATAGCACCTAACTCTAGGATTGTACATAACAATTGCCCTACTAATATGGTCATTCTTAGTTATCTCAAAAAACTAGAGCTGATAGAAAAAATCTGATTACATTTTTGGAATCAGCAACCCAAAATTACCCAAGAACAGCTATAAAATTTAAGGCACCATGTAACGTACATAATCTTTGTTTCATAGATCTGGAAAAGGCATTTGGCAGGGTCCCTTGGAGCAAACTTTGGGACTGTTTGGCAAGGAAGAATATTCCAGCACCTCTGATTCATGCTATACAGAGCTTCTACAAGTCTTGCAGAAATTATGTGAGGACAGCAAACCATAAGTCAGAAGAGTTCAGGACCACCACTGGTGTAAGACAAGGTGATATCCTATCACCTTATCTCTTCATACTCCTTATGGACGATGTCATCAAGGCATGTAAGGAGAGAACAAGAAAGTATTCAGTGGGGTACTGGAAGATGAGACAGGTCTATATTTCGGAGCTGGCATTTGCTGATGATGTTGCCTTGATTGCTAAATCAGAGGCACATCTCCAATCCAACCTGCAAGTCTGGAAGGAAGAGCTGGAGAAGAGAGGGATGGTCATAAGCAGCTCTAAAACAAAATCCATGGTGATATCACGAGAAGAAAGAAGACATCAGATTAAGCTGGGAGAACAGGTCCTGGAGCAGGTCGACCACTTTAAATACCTCGGAGCTATTATAGACCGAAAGGGAGGCATCAAAGAAGAGTTGGCCACTCGAAAAGCAGCAGCTGGGAGACTTTTTCAGGCCATAAATCGAGGATTCCTCAGCAAGAGAGAGGTTGGTAAGAAAACGAAGATGGCTGTATACCGCTCCACCTATGTCCCAGTCTTGACATATGGATGCGAGTCATGGGCAATGACTACAACCCATCAAAGCCAGATCCAAACCTCAGAAATGAGGTATCTGAGGAAGGTGGTTGAAGTAACAAGAAGAGACATGGTACGCAACCAGACGATACGTCAAGGCCTAAAATGCCACCCCCTGCAGACCCAAGTAGAACAGTCCCAACTAAGATGGTTTGGCCATGTCTGCAGAATGGGAGAAGATCGGCTACCACGACAAGCATGGGAAACAAAGAGCCAAGGATCCAGACCCCGAGGACGACCCAGAGTCCGCTGGGAGGACAACATTAGACAATCTTTGAAGGACCGAGGACTAGAATGGAACCAGGCCAGGAGGAAGACAGCCGATAGGATAGTCTGGCGCTCTCTCTTCCAAACCTCTACACCTCACGGTAGAAGGGGAACGACTAAGTAAGTAAGTAAGTAACGTACAGATATTATCCCATACATACAAGTGCTAGTGATGCGATGTTAAGTTCTGGTATTTGTATCGTGTTGAAAAGTGTCGCTGAGTGGGCGTGTCGTTTCCACCTGTACAGTTCAGTGTTGCGAGGTATCTAGGTCACCAGCCTGAGGCACTGCTTGGATGTAGCACAGTCACTCACACACGAACAGTGTACATGTTTCACAGGTGTGTAGAACAAGTAGAAAGATGTTGTAGTGAGTAATGGTGTGTATACAGCAGATCGAGAACACGAAGTCATAGAGGCTCTTATTCAGGAACACACAAACTCACTCCCACACGTAGAAGTCATAAATGTGGTATAATGCCGATGACTTTCTTCAACATTTATTATGGCGACAGTACGTTGACGGACAACACAGTCAGTAGTATAAGGAATATGGACATATCATGTGTGGTAATGATTATGAATATCGAGTATCATCAATACTGTATAGCTCGTAGGTATGATACTATTAATGCTGGCTTGGTAATATACCTTCTTTCATACGGTAACTCAGGGCCTCTGACTAAACGCGTCAGGAAGTCTTGTAACAAATATAGTTGCTTAAAGATATCAAGGTCTGTGAATCTGTTTAACAATAGTCAAGACCTCATATGGCTTCCCACGCCAGACACTTCTTCTTCTGCTCAAAATATCGGCCGAAATATCAACAGGGAAGATAACCCCAAATCAACCTGTCCCAGGAGTTAACATACGGTTCTCGACCTTCGATCGTCAAAAATATTAAATAGCTTTATGTCTTATGAAACCGTCAAAAACGACGGCAACACACCAAAATGTGTGTATACCAGTGTTACTCTTAAGGGTCCTACAGGCAGCGTGGTGCAACAAGTCCATACTAAAGGATTGGGAGATTGCCATCATAACAACAATTTTCAAAAAGGGTGACAATCGACAATGTGGAAACCATAGAGGCATATCCCTTCTTAGTGTCCCTGGTAAAATCTACTCTAGAATCCTAGAGAAGAGACATCTGACGCCTAGCTGAGCCACAATTGGATGACGTCCAGTGCGGATTCCGAGCAAACCAAAGTACTCAAGACCTAATCTTCACACTCAGACAGCTGAGTGAAAAGGCCCTTGAGTGAGATCCATCTTTGTTTCATAGATCTAGAAAAGGCGTTTGACAGGGTCCCCTGGAGCAAACTTTGGGACTGTTTGGCAAGGAAGAACATTCCAGCACCTCTGATTCATGCTATACATAGCTTCTACAAGTCTTGCAGAAATTATGTGAGGACAGCAAACCATAAGTCAGAAGAGTTCAGGACCACCACTGGTGTAAGACAAGGTGATATCTCAGATTGCCATCATAATACCTATTTTTAAAAAGGGTGACAACCGACAATATGGAAAGCATATCTCTTCTCAGTGTCCCTGGTAAAATCTACTCGTGAATCCTGGCGCAGAGACTCAGATGCCCAGATGAGCCACAAATGGAAATGTAGCTTGTGAGCAAACCAATGTACTAAAGACCTTATCTTCAAACTCAACAGCTTAGTGAAACGGCCCTTAAGTATAAAGGTGAGAAATATCTGTTTCTTAATCTGGAAAAAAAGTGTTTTCTTCAAGGTCCCCTGCAGCAAAACTTTGGGACTGCTTGGCAAATAAAAACATTCCAACACCTCTGATTCATGCTATACTAATAGTGTGACAGTTCCTAATTACAATCGATACTTGCACACTACGATAGCCTATGAAACACTGTTAAAGAGAAATAACTCCCATTGAATATTCCGAGCGGAACAAATGACGTTCTTTTGGAGATTACCAGTTTAATTGACTTTCACAAGGCATAAATCATATGTATTGTAAGAACATCACCAGACAATTACCAATAACTAGGCTATATATTAACTTTTGATCTTGCAAATAGCCTACTGTTTGACTATATTATGCAGTTCCCCCAAGTCTGTCTAAAAATCTCTTCAGTTCATAGGTAAATTTGATGCCTGCAAATAATCTAATATTGGGATTCTTATTAGCTCATACCTGTGCAATTACTGTAGGCCCTAAATAATTAAAAGTTACTAGCCATGACTTGTTTTAACTGATTCCGTACGCAAGATCTTTTAAAAGACGCAATGGCCGACCGCTGTGACCGCAAGATCTTTTAAAAGATGCTGATTTATTTCGTTGTTATTTTCTATTCTGATATTTTATACTGCCCGGAATTTATCTCGAAAGGAAGTAAACACAAAACTGGGCAAATTTCAACAAGCTTCAACGTCTTTTATTTGCATTTGAAGGGATTTTTTCACATTTATCTTCATCTTTAATCGTGTTTTGTCATATCGCCATAATGGCCGAAAACACATAGGATATGTTACTAATATGTGAACAAACTGTGTGATCAACCATAACTTTCTTACTTTTTCTGTGTTTCTAAATGGATTACCTGCACAAAGAGAGCAGTGAAACTGTATTGTGATGATAATTTATGTTACAAGCCTTACGTAAGTCGAAAATTTTTGTTCAAAATTTCAAGTTATCTTTTTTTCCGTGTACATGTTATCTGTTATAACATAAACATAACATAAAATTAGCTAGAAAGGCATATTGATTTATATTGTTCATCCAATGAGCCTACTTTAATGATAGGCCTATATGTTATACTTAGCCTAACTCATGATTAGACACACATTGTCAGTAAACGTAAATTATGTATGTGTACATTTTTGGGGCTTAAAAATAATTCCGTCCAGAGCTGAAAATAATTACGTACTGAATCAGTTAAACAATGGATAAATCTTTTTATGTTTTGTTCGAACTACCGATAAAGCATGGCCGCCATTTTGGTGCCTGATTAATACTTAAAATGTTGGATAGGTTGTAAATTTGTGTTCACGTATAAAACTTGTTCTGAGATTCTTTTGGTAGACAATGAAATATAAAATGCGGTTTTGGCTAAATAATTTGTATTTTCAGCAACATTCGACAATTATTTGGAACTGCATAGCAGAAAAGTTAATATTCTTGGTAGTTGAAACTAGAATTAGCTCAATTATACTTAGTAAATTATATTTTTTTGTATGTGAATTGCGATATACCGGAACGAGTGATATGTATTCTGACATCTACAAAATAATTTTAAGAACATTAATAGAAAGAGCCATAGAGGTGAAGACAGATCTCTACTTGTGCTTCATTGAATACACTAAGGCATTTGACAAAGTGAAATTTGAGGAAATTATCAAAATGTAATAAAGAATCAACACTGATTTTTTTTTTTTTTTTTTTTTTTTAAATTGATGAAGAAAAATATCCCGTTCAACCTCTGATGGGTTAAAATTAGGATATATATTGTTTTCAATTCCAAATAAAATAAAACAATTGCCGATATGAGAAAGTGGCATCACATTTGTCAAATCATTGTAAATAGGGACAATCACAATTGTGCTTAAATGTTTAAAAAAAAAAAATCAAGAAGAAACTCTGAACAAGAATAATATTAAAGTGGAGGGGTGTAAAGGCCTGGCGGTTCCAGTTATATAACTGACTTTAATAGATATTTAATTGACTTTCATCTGTTAAAAGTCATAAACATTGTAAGAACAACATCAGACCTTCACATTCCCAGCCATTATATATTAACATTTGTTCGTGTTAAATATTGTTCGACTATATTATGCAGTTCCCTAGGTCTGTCTATTCTTAACACCTCTTCTATATTTAAAGGTAAGTTGGATGCTTGCAAATAATCTAATATTGGTATTCTCATTTGTTCATACGTCTTACATTTTAACAAGAAATGTTCTATATTATTGTCTTGAAGACATACTGCACAGTAAGGTTCTTCTATTCTGAAATAGCCTTTTCCCGCTGTAGTCTGAGAAGTTTCTTATTACTGGGAACATGCAGCTGTCTTTATGATGTCATTGAATTTAAGCCAGAGGGCTTCCTCACAGTAGAAGGGGAACGACTAAGTAAGTAAGTAAGTAAGTAAGGGTTTCCAAGTCATCAGGTTGTTATTCTGTGTTTCTCACCGCTGTAGCAATAAGCCCCTGATATCTGGTCTTAATTTCTGGCTATCTCAGCTTGTAGGTCTTAATGCTCATTTCTCCCGTTTGTTTACTTGGTTTCTTGCGTGATGTTGGGCAGTTCCTAGGCTGAGCAACTCTTTCAGTTGTTCTTTTGATAGTAATCAGGTAGTGATCACTTCCAATCTCTGGCCCCCTCCAGACTCTAGCATCGTGGACAAATTTGAATGAGTTCGTCCTAACAATGGCATAGTCGATCACTGACTTCTCATTCTTTGTTGGTTCACATCTAGTGTATGCATGTATGCGCTTTTGGGGGAACTTTGTGTTTGTAATGATCAGATTCGGCTCACTGCAGAATCTAAGGAGTCGCTTTCCATTGTCATTGAAAGTATCTTCTCCATATCTTCCGATAACTCCACCCCATCTAGCATGGTCATTTCCAACTGTGGCATTGAAATCTCCGAGCATGATAATTTCATCTAGGCAGTCATCCACTGCTCTTTGAAGCAGCTCGAAGAATTCCTCCTTGACCTCTGCTCTCTCATCCTCATTTGGCCCATACACTATGACCAGGTTGACTATGGTTTCTCCTTCTTTTAGTTTTACAACCATAATGCGCTTCGAGACAAAGTTCCATCTCTTGATACTATTTTTTTTTCTTTTTGGCCGCAATGCAACCCACGCCTCCTTTAGCTCTTTGAGATGTGGGTACACTACTGTAGAGCAGCATGTTGCCATCTAGATCCATGACTCCTTGTCCCTTTTTCTTTGTTTCCGTTATAGCCATGATTTCTAGTTTTGCTTTCCTCATCTCTTCCACCAGCTCCTCTTCTTTCCCATTTATACTTCTTGTGTTCCAAGTTATGGTCCGCAACCAGACGATCCGTCAAGGCCTAAAATCCCATCCGCTGCAGACCCAAATAGAACAGTCCCAACTAAGATGGTTTGGCCATGTCTGCAGAATGGGAGAAGATCGGCTACCACGACAAGCATGGGAAACAAAGAGCCAGGGATCCAGACCTCCAGGACGACCCAGAGTCCGCTGGGAGGACAACATTAGACAATCTTTGAAGGACGAGGACTAGAATGGAACCAGGCCAGGAAGAAGACAGCTGATAGAATGGTCTGGCGCTCTCTCTTCCAAACCTCTACACCTCACGGTAGAAGGGGAACGACTAAGTAAGTAAGTAAGTGTTCCAAGTTTCATAAGTCGTAGTCCTGTTCAGTTCGTCGCCTTAAGAATGTCCGGTTTTCTCTCTTGTAGTTCGCGTAATCATGTTTTAAAGTAAACAGTTGATTGGCCTGTTGTGCCTCCTTACGGCCTCCATGTAGGCAGGCCTCCTCCTTTTTCAGCTGGGCTTGGGACCGGCTTAGGCGGAGTTACATTTGAGTTGAAGATTCTTATTTTCGTGTTGGATCCGATTTCTCTTGATCTCCTTATATTTCCCAATGCAATGAAAGCTCCTCTTGCTTTTTGTATTCTTACTTTGATATCACTGTCTGTCCCTCCAACTTTGTCTATATTACTGCCAAGATATGTGTACGATTCTACATCTTGTAGTGGTGTTTCTTCAAGTTCAACCCTGTTATTATTATCTGCATTTATTCTCATTATGTTTGTCTTTTCCCAGTGTATTTTCAGACCCAATTGCTGTGACCTCTCATCGAGTATTTTCAATTTGTCCTGCATCTGATTACGGTTATGGGACAGAAGAGCCATCATCAGCAAAATCCAGATCATCCAACTGCTTAGTCAGAGTCCACTGGATTCCATTTCTGTGGTGTGTTGTTGATGTTCTCATAACCCAGTCTATTGCTGGCAAGAAAAGAAATGGAGACAAGAGGCATCCCTGTCACACTCCCGTTCTTATCCCAAACGGTTCCGTAAGCTGTCCTTCATGAAGAACTCTGCATGTCATGTCTTCATATGTTTTCTTTATTAAATTAATGATCATCAGGGGAACTCCATAATGCCTCATCAATTTCCAAAGTGATTTTTCGTCTACACTATCTAATGTCTTTTCGTAGACCACAAATCCAATGTATAGTGGTGAATTCCATTCCAGACTTTGTTCAACTATTATTCTCAAAGTGGCTATCTGGTCTGTACAGGATCTGTTTTGTCGAAAACCTGCTTGTTCATCTCTCAGTTTCTTGTCTATGGACTCTTTTAATCTCTCGAGGATAATCCTGTGTAATACTTTTAATGGCACTGATAGTAACATTATTCCTCTACAATTTGTGCACTCTTGTAAATTTCCCTTCTTAGGCAACTTAACCAGATATCCTTTCTTCCATTCTGCTGGTATCTCTTCCTTTTCCCAGACTTTACCAAGTAATTTATATAACATCTTTGTAGACGTGTCGATATCTGCTTTGATGGCCTCTGCTGGAATGCCATCTGGTCCAGCCGCTTCTCCATCTCTTAGAAGCTTTATGGCTTTCTTTATTTCTTCCTTTGTTGGTCTTTCACCATTAATTTGTAGCTCTTCTTCTGCTGGCTGGATGTCCGGGGGGTTTTGTGGAGCTGGTCTATTGAGAAGGTCCCTAAAATATTCCGTCCACCTCTTTATTTGCTCTTGTATATTGCTGAGCAGTTTTCCATTCTTGTCTTTTATGAGGCAACTTGTTTGCTTGTACTTCCCTGTTAACTTCTTTGTGCTGTTATACAGTTCTCTCATATTTCGTTTGGCTGCAGCATCTTCTGCCTCTCTTGCCAACTCCTCAATATACTTCCTCTTGTCTCTTTTGATACTTCTTTGTTTGCTTCTGTGTACACTTCTTAAGCCTTGGCTTTGGAACTTCTGGTTTTACTTGTATTTAAATCTGCTTTCTTGTTTTTTCTGTCTTTTATCTTATTGGTGGTTTCTGTTGTTATCCATGCTTTTTGTTGTCGTTCCCTTTTCCCCAGTATTTCTTCACATGTCTCATTCCATACAGTTTTGATTTGCTGCCAATAGTCTTCTGTATTCTCTACATTTTCCAGATGTTGGAGCACTTGGAAGTTGTTGGATATTGTGACCGCAAATTTGTCTCTTGTTTCTTGATTTCTTAGATGTCCTACCTTAAATTGTTGTCTATAATTTTTTGCATTGTTGCATATCTCTTGAGTTTCATTTTTACTTTGGCTATCAGAAGGTGGTGATCTGATGCCACATCTGCTCCTCTATATACCTTTACATCCTGCAATGATGATCTAAACTTCTTGTTTTTGCATATATGATCAATCTGATTTTCTGTTCTATGGTCTGGTGATATCCATGTTGCCTTGTGTATTCTCTTATGTGGAAACATGCTTCCTCCTATAGCCAGTTGATTTGAAGCACAGAAGTTTGAGAATAGTTCCCCATTTTCATTCATTATTCCTAGCCCATGTTTTCCAATGACTTCTTAAAGCCGGTATTGACTGTACCTATCTTTGCACTCATGTCCCCCATCAAAATTGTGATGTCTCTTCTTTTTACTTTCTCCATAATTTCCTGTAGTCTAGTATAAAATGCTTCTTTCACAGACTCTTCTTTGTCATTCTTCTTCTTCTTCTTCTTTGATCCACTGTCACTGAGCGACGGCTCTTGGTGACCTTGATGCCATTATATGGTACATGATCAGTTCGTATAAGCTGTTCTGGGCTGACATACAGTGTATTGTCTATGGATGGGTTGTGTGGTAGCAGTTGTTGTCTCAGTCCCTGAAGTGCAGGGCACTGTAGTAGGTGGTGTTCTACTGTCTCCAACGGGTTAGGGCAGTGTCTACATGTTGCTATATTTTGTGAACTTAGTCTGTTTCTGTGGCCATTTAGTGTAGAGTGGCCTGTTCTCAATCTGAAGATTTTGGTTTGGTACCTTCGTTCGATATCGTTCATAGCATCTTTCTTATTTAGGGCTGTTTGGTGAATGAAGAGTCTTCTTCCTGTTTTAGCCTGTGCCCATGTGTTCAGCCAAACTTCTTTACAGTTGTTTTTGACTATTTGTTTAACTGTTAACATACTCAGTGGTTGATCAATCTGTGGCATTTTTGATCCCTTCTTTGCCAGTCTATCAGCAACTTCATTTAATGTGATGTTTATGTGGCCAGGTATCCATTGCATGTATATTTCTGTTCCGTACAAGTTCATAATTTTGTGGCATGTTTCTTGAACCTTCTGGATAGTACTGATCGAGTTGGTTTTCCAGTTTCCTATTGCCAAGAGGGCAGCCTGCGAGTCTGAGAATACAACATCATTTGGTTCCATTTCGTCTGATTCAAAGAGTTCAAAAATTCTAGTTAGGGTTTTCTGGATGGCGACTACTTCGGCTTCATAGTTTGTACACCAGATACCACAGGGACCTGCAATTTTGACGGGTTCTTCAGTACTGGGTGGGATGATTATGGCCCCGTATCCAGCATTTATGACTGCTTTGAAAGCTGACCCGTCTGTATAGGCATGGATAATGTCTTCATCGTACTGACAGATGGTTTCCATGGCAAGTGTTTTCAGTAGCGTAGGTATGAGGCTTTTATTTGCGGGTTGTAGAAGGTTTGTACGTATTATTGGTCTTTTTAGTTCTACGTGAGGTGGTAGGTCAGGTACAGCTTGAGTAGGTAGTCTAGTCTCTGGTATGTAGTGCTTCCCTGAAAGCTCTTGGTACCTTCTAGTGAAAGATGTCTTTTTAATTCGGTACTTGGAGTTGTGGTCACCGATAACGTTTTGCAGGGTCATCTTTGTCAGCTCGCAAGAATCTTTCTGCCGTGATAATGACTGATTTCTCTCTCCTTAGTTCTAGGGGTTCTACATTGGTGGAAATCTCACATGCGCTGGTCGGAGTAGTTCGCAAGCCTCCACAGATGAATCTGAGTGCCTGGTTTTGTATGCGATCTAGTTTCAATCTAAGTGTTGGGCTAGCAGTGGCTTGCAGGGGTAGAGAGTAATCCATAACTGAGCGCACATATCCCAAGTACAGTTGTCGTAGGGTGCTCTGATTGGATCTCCAATCAGAGCTTGCCAAACGCTTTATGAGGTTTAGCCTTCTAGAGGCCTTAGCAGTTAGGGACTCAACATGTGTTTTGTATGTGAGTCTGGTATCTAGCTGTATCCCTAGATAAGTCGGATTGTTCTCTTTAGCTAGCTTTGCATCATCAAGTTTTAAATCCAGTTCTTTCTTTACTGTTTTGTTGCTGAGTGTGAATATAGTGTAGACTGTCTTACTCGTGTTGATCACCATTTTCCAGAATCTGCAGTAGGTTGTTAGAGCAGCCAGTGCACGGTTTAGTTTCTTTTGCAGTTGCAAGTGGGACTTCCCTTCTGCCCAAAAGACTAGGTCATCAGCAAACAAGGCGCTGGGTAATTCAAGGTAGTCTGCCAGATCGTTTATGTATATGAGGAAGAGGGTGCAGCTTAGGGCCGAGCCTTGTGGGAGGCCTTCTTGGATGGTTCTTTTCCCTGATGTTGCTCCGTTGACCGTTGTGGAGATGGTTCTATTAGTGAGGAAATCTTTTATCCAACGAAACATTCTTCCTTCTATGCCCATCTTCTGCATCTTGAAAAATAGACCGTCTCTCCATACTCTGTCATTTGCCTGCTTGAGGTCTACGAAAACTGCAGGCCACATGATTTTTATCCTGGAAAGCATCGGCAATATGTTGTACCAATCGGATTAAAATGGTCAACAGTCTGTCTTCCTCTTCTAAATCCTGCTTGGTTAGGATGGAGGGCTTTTCCTTTCTCTAACCACCAGTAGAGGCGTGCATTTATCATACGTTCTGCCATTTTCCCAACGCATGAAGTCAGGGAAATGGGCCGGTAGCTACTGGCTTCGCTTGGTGGTTTATCTTTTTTGAGTATTGGGATAATGTTAGCCGTTTTCCATCCTGTAGGTACAGTACTGCTTCTCCACGTCTTGTTTATGAATTCCAGATCATCAGCAAGCCTTTTTCCCCAAGTTTGACTATCATGTCGTTGGTAACCTGGTCTGGCCCTGGTGCTTTTTTGGGTTTGGTCTTTAGGAGACTGGATTGCAGTTCAGCTAGTGTAAATTCCTGATCAAAGATGCTGTCCACAGCCTTGTGTGCTTTTAGCATGCGTTTTGTAAGTGTCTTGATGGCTTTATCTAGATTGGCTCTTTTGTATGTTTTATTGACTTCAGCAAAGAATCGATTTAGGACTCGTGCTTTCCCTCTGTTGGAGGTAGCTGTGTTACTGTTTGGAAGTTTTATTGGGATTGGGTTTCTCTTCTGGGATGTCCCTGCCATGTTGTCAATGAGTTTCCATGCTTTCTTCCCTTCTTTATTTAGGTCTAGGTTTTCGCATTTTTCTTTCCAGGTTTCCATTTTGGCTTTTCTGCTCGCGAGCTTAACCTGTGCAGTGAGTCTGTTGTATGTGGTTTTGTTTTCACGGCTAGGATTTTTCTGAGCGATTTTCCGTGCCTTGCGTCTTAGTTGTACTAGGTGTTCTAATTCCTCATTCCAGAAGATGCTGTATTTGATACGACTGCCTTTGGGGAATTGCCTGTTTGGCTGCCTGCAGTATGACTGTAGAGATCTGATCGTTCAAGGTATTAATGTCTTGGTTCATGTCTATTTCAGTGAGGAGCTGGTCTGATATGAGTTTGTAGTGTTCCCAGTTTGCTCGAGCATCCATTTCGGCTGTCTTTTGGTTTCCGTTTTTGTTTTACCCTGCGAGATGGTGGTGAGGATGGGTAGGTGGTCACTTCCTATGTCCTCCAATACCCTCCATTTATACCGGTTGGTGAGGTCTGCAGACACAAGTGTTAGGTCTGGTCGGCTACTGGTTCCGCTAGCTTTATGGTAGAGGGTTGGTGGGGATCTTTCGTTTTGGAGGACTATAAGGTTGGAAGTGTTACATAGCTCTTCTACTGCCTGGCCTGAGGTGTTGGTGTCCTGGTATCCCCAGAGTGGGGAGTGGGCGTTGAAATCCCCTGCTATGATTGTTCTCTTATATTCAATATCATCGAAGTAGATTCCATTAGTTTCTCTGGGGGGTCTGTAGACATTAAAGATTTGGAAATGTCCGTCACTTCCCCAGACTTTCACTCGTTGTATGTCAGTTTCATCATCGGTTCGAAGACTTTCGACCTCTGCCTGTACATCATTCCTTACCAAGGTTAGGATTCCTCGACAACTATTATGGCAATGACATTTGTACATTGTGTAGCCCGGGAAGTTGATGGATTTGTCCTTAAGAACGGTTTCTTGAATCAGTGCAATGTGAACTTTCTGGTCCTTCAGTAGTTTCTTTAATTCTAACGATTTAGTTCTTATTCCATCTACATTTAACTGTAGAATGTTAATATACTTTTGGTTGCACACTTTTCGCCAGGAGCAGCCGAGGGGCGACCTGCTTGGCGCGGACCTTTTGCGAGGCGACGTCCGAGCTCGTATATCTTAGGATGTATTAGTGTCATGGCATCATGAGTAGTGGGGGGTTGTGATGACTTTCTTTCATCCCGGTAGTTATCCTTTTTTTTCCATGCGGGGTGTGCAAGGCATGGTGGGCACTGTACCATCATCGGTGGGGAAGTATTATTTTCCCTTGCTGTCCTGTTTGCCTGATGTTTGTCCTACCCCCTGGGGGTAGACAGCCCCAATACCATGTTGCACCACCTCAGTGGGGTTCACCGTTGTGCAGTCCCCGTCACCAAATGACCGCTGTTTTCTGGAAACATCCATAATTTGTCAGCTATTTAGTCAGCACTAGCGCTTCTAGTTGGTCAAAAGGATCGTCACGTCGTGCACCCTGGTGCCTTCACTATGAGATGCTGTGGATGGTCTGTAGCTGTGCCATTCCAAGTTGGAGGACAGTCACAGGTAAAAGCAGGGCTTTGCAGGGGGGCTCAACATAGTTTGGCCAGTCGGTCGAGACTGTTACCGGGGGATGGCCGCCACTGTCTTTGTGGCTTCTGGGAGCCATATGTCAAGCTTGGAAGGTCAAGGTGGACCAGTGAGTTTGAGCCACTGGTTCAGTTCTCCAGTGCGACCGCTCTTGCCCAAAGGTGCTACCACTCTTGGCCTCCCCCAATCCCTCCTTTGTCATTAGTTGGTGCATAACATTGGATGGCATTTACATTTATTTTAGCTGTTTTAAATGCAGCTGTTATTATTCTGGGTCCAACGGCTTCCCATTCAATGAGTGCTTTCTGTGCTTCTTTAGATAACATAAGAGCTACCCCTTCGCTGTGGTGTGAACTTTCATCTTCATGTCCCGAGGACAGCACCAATTCACCTATGATGAGTTTCTTCTTGTCTATCCCCTTCCACTTTGTTTCACACAGTCCCAAAAACCTCGATTTTATATTCACCCATTTCTGCTGCTACTCGTGCCGCTTTCCCTTGTTCGTTCAATGTCCGAACATTCCAGGTGCCAAATCTGGAGATTCCCTTAGACGAAAGAAGGTTAGTCAGTAACACACACTCCTTTCGGCTTTCTCTGTGTTGCATCATACGCCTCCCTGCGAGAGGACCTTCCCCTGTCTTGATGGCTGTGTTTTATTTTCCTTAATTGACTTATCCATGTTTGTTAAAGTTTTTTGTGGTTTCAAATTTTGTTTACAGGCTGGGGTAACCAGCCCATGCCCAACCCTCCTTAGTCACTTTCTACGACATTCATGGTCGGGAACAGTGTTACTATTCTTTGCTCCCCTTTCGGGCCCTGGTAACACAGGGGTGCATATATATATATATACACTTTTTTTTTTTTGTAGTTACAAAAACCCTTTAATTTGAGAACCATTCAAAATGGTACTTAGTCATTCCTTTTCTACAGTGAGGTATAGAGGTTTGGAAGAGGGAACGCCAAACTATCCTATCGGCTGTCTTTTTCCTGGCGTGGTTCCATTCTAGTCCTCAGTCCTTCAAAGATTGTCTAATGTTGTCCTACCAGCGGACTCTGGGTCGTCCTTGAGGTCTGGATCCCTGGCTCTTAGTTTCCCATGCTTGTCATGGTAGCTACTCCCATTCTGCAGACATGGCCAAACCATCTTAGTTAGGACTGTTCTACTTGGGTCTGCAGGGGGCTGGGTTTTTAGGCATTCATATCGTCTAATTGCATACCATGTCTCTTCTTGTTACTTCAACCACCTTCCTCAGATACTTCATGTCTAAGGTTTGGATCTGGCTTTTGTGGGTTGTAGTCATTGTCAATGACTCGCATCCATACGTCAAGATCTGGGACATAGATAGAGCGGTATACAGCCATCTTCATTTTCCTACCTACCTCTCTCTTGCCGAGGAATCCTCAATTTATGGCCTGAAAAAGTATCCCAGCATCTACTTTTCGGGTAGCCAACTCTTCTTTGATGCCCCCCTTCCGGTTTATGACAGCTTCGAGGTATTTAAAGTGGTTGACCTGCTCCAGGATCTGTTCTCCCAGCTTAATCTGATGTCTTCTTTCCAGTCGTGATATCACCATGGATTTTGTTTTAGAGCTGCTTATGACCATCCCTCTCTTCTCCAGCTCTTCCTTCCGGATTTGCAGGTTGGATTGGAGATGTGTCTCTGATTTAGCAATCAGGGCAACATCATCAGCAAATGCCAGCTCAGAAATACAGACCTGTCTCATCTTCCAGTACACCACCGAATACTTTCTTGTCCTCGCCTTACATGCCTTGATGACATTGTCCATGAGGTGTATGAAAAGATAAGGTGACAGGATATCATCTTGTCTTACACTAGTGGTGGTCCTGAACTCTTTGGTTTGCTGTCCTCATATAATTTCTGCAAGACTTGTAGAAGTTCTATATAGCATGAATCAGAGGTGCTGGAATGTTCTTCCTTGTCAAACAGTCCCAAAGTTTGTTCCAGGGGACCCTGTCAAACACCTTTTCCAGATCTATGAAACAAAGATGGATCTCATTCTTATACACAAGGGCCTTTTCACTCAGCTGTCTGAGTGTGAAGATTAGGTTTTGAGTACCCCGGTTTGCTCAGAATCCACAATGGACCTCATCCATTTGTGGCTCAGCTTGGCATCTGAGTCTCTGCTCCAGTATTCTAGAGTAGATTTTACCAGGGATGCTGACAAGGGATACGCTTCTGTGGTTTCCACATTGTCGATTATCACCCTTTTTGAAAATCGGTGTTATGATGGCAATCTCCCAACCCTTTGGTATGGTCTTGTTGCAACAAGTTGCCTGTAGGACCTTTAGGAGTAATAAGTTGCATGGAGCTCCGATGTACGAGTACTTAATCATTTCTGGTGTTATACCATCATGCCCTGCTGCTTTGCCCATCTTGATTTTCTCCAGTGCTGCCTTCAGTTCTTCCATCTTTATGTCATCTTCACCACCATTGGTTGTCTCTTTTGTGCAAGTGGTGATCATTTCTGATGCTTGACCTTGCTCTCCATCAAGGAGTTCTGAGAAATATGCGTTCCAATACTTCCTTCGGGGCAGTAAGCAATTTGCCTTACTTGTCCTTTATAAACAAATTTGAGAGGGCATTGTTTTCCCTTCCTCATGTTCTTTAGGGTTTTATATAGAACAATTTCTGGTTTTCTTGCACATCTTTTTCTAGCTTTTCTCCTAATTCTTTCCAGAACTTCTGTTTTGCTGCTAGCACCTTGTTCTTTACTTCTGTTTTGAGTATCACATATTCTCTGTTTTTCCTGCTGTGTTTTTAGCTCTTAAGTTTCCATGCCTTTTTCTTATCTTCTCTTTAACTTCCTCTGTCCACCAAGGTGTCCTCTTTCTCTTGTTCCCAAATCGGAATTCACCACATGCTTCTGCTGCAGCTGTCTTTATGATGTCCTTGAATTTAAGCCAGAGGGTTTCCAAGTCATCAGGTTGTTCATTTGTGTTTCTCACTGCTGTAGCAATAAGCCCCTGATATCTGGTCTTAACTTCTGGCTCTCTCAGCTTGTGGGTATTAATGTTCATTTCTCCTGTTCGCTTACATAGTTTCTTGCATGATGTTAGGCAGTTTCTAGGCTGAGCAACTCTTTCAGTTGTTCTTTTGATTGTTAGCAGGTAGTGATCACTTCCAATCTCTGGCCCCCTCCATACTCTAGCATCCCAGAAATACTTGAATGAGCTCTTCCTAACTATGGCACAGTGGATCACTGACTTCTCATTCCTTGTTGGTTCACATCTATGTCATGAAATATTCTAATCCACATATATAAATTATTAGGTAAATATGAAGCCTAACAAATAAAATTAATAAAGAGAAGAGCAATGGAAAAATAACAGTGCTGTCACAAAGAATGTACTCGAAATCCCCCTTGTTTTCTGCTTCGTCTGCAAATTGTAACGCTTTCACGTTGATAGTAAAGCTTACTGTATTATTACCCGCCTTCTTCAATGAAACGTGTGCTGTATTTCTTGGAAAAGCATTGAGACGTACTGCGTAATGACCTAAATTAACCCTAACATTAATTATACTGCGTTACCAAAACGAACGAACAGATGGACTAAAGGGATAAAAAGAGAAGGGAGAGGCAGAAAGCCGAACACTAAACCCGCTTCGCGCGATACACAATTACTACCATCACGCGTGTAAGTCTACATGCACTAATTTTTTTTCAGACGGACAGTGATAAAATACACTACCCTTTCCCAGAGTTAGGTGTATAAATCATAACAGACTCTTATTAGAAAAGACAACATTATATGGGTTTACGTTTGAACACATAACAGTACCCAGACAGCACATCTTCTAAACAGGAGATAGAAGAAATTGCATATTTTGAACGCAGCCACGTAGCTCCTTTAAATTAGTATTTTTGGGTTCCTTAGGGTTTGCTGACAAATAATATGTAAAACGTTACGCAAATAGTCCAGGAATTAATAAATTATACCCAAAATAAAATATTGGGGGTGCCTGACAGCATAAAATCATTTCTGCTCATAAAATTTTTTTTATAACGTGTTTGAAAAAACCTTACGTTACATAAATAGCCTACCATGTAAACTCCAAATTGATTGGAGCGCAACAAATGAAAGCCTAACCACGATTGGTCGGGCTATAAATACTATCTTGGTTGTTGGGGGAGACGGGAAAAGATAACATTTTTTTCAAACACTTGTCGAAACGTGGCTCATTGGCCAGTCTCGCTGATATACACACTTGGGAGCGTTAGTTCGAGACCACTAATTCAAATAAGCTTGATAAAGCGACAGTACGTTGAAGCTAGCTCACATTTTTGCTAAAATAAAAGCCTGGAACATAGGCAGAACGGAATTTGTGCCAGTTTGTGCCAGAATTCATTGCTAATCAACGTATCTGTGTTTATTTCCATGAACTTGTGGGACAGTGGTCTTGATGGTAGTGAGCAGCACCTGGTCAGAGATTTGCTGAATCCAGAGTCGGACAGCATACTCCTTGGTCTTTTTAGCTATCAGGGAGGTGTCTCCTGAGCCCAGAGGAGAATTCGAGCAGAGGAGTCCTTTCCTGCCGCCATCACGCCAGATAAGCGAATTGGCCAGCTGAGCTCAACATTATGTCCCCTCATCTTGAAATAACTTTATAAAAATATTATTCAGAGGGGAATTTACTTGTCTTAAAATCAGGAACTGTGAACATCTACAATAATGGTCCCTAAAGACAAACTATTGAAGTCATGATGACAAATACCAACAGAGCTTGAACAAAACAAAACCAGTATTACCTCATTTTGCCACTACACAAATGACACACATAGAACATTGGTAATAATATATGTCACTACAATATTCATATTAAATACATTCTGTACATAACTTGTAATTTAAATTGATTGTGATTCCTGGTTCCCTTGTAGTTGAATCAGGACACATATTCATTCATGCCAGTAATGAATACATATTGTTATTTGAAACGTTACTAGTGACTTCTTTAAGATATTCTCATAGAGTGTTATATGTATGTGAGTGTCACAGTGTTGTTAAGAGTAGTGGATTAAATTAAATTGTTTATCTGTCTGTTGTTGTGACTTACACTTCACCATACACATACCCTAGACACATAACGTAGCATCACACTATTCCAGAATAATTCTGACTGAGATATATAGATATGTGGTAGCAAGTAAGGTTATATATATAATATACTACTCTTATTAGATATATATATACCTTCACAGCTGATCTCAGTCAGTACACTAAGTCCCTTATAAATATTTATAACATCCCACTTCACCACATATATTGGGGTCTCGCTCTCGGGATTTTGAATCTTTAACTATTAAAAATATTGGGGGTAATTCACTTCAGGGAATATAAGAATTAAAAGGTATCCTTGGGTGGAATTAAATAAGGTTGAGCTCACGGTGCCTGTTTTGTCCATTAGAGATTGAATTGTTGGTTAGACATTGTATTAAGTTACCTGATAGACAATGGCGGACCTGGCCAAATTTCGATCTGCTGCGGTTCAGACTGCAAAAGAGTTAGGATTAGATGGGCAAGTTATGGTTGCCTATGTCACAACGGAATGTGACAAATTTATTGAACGCGAAGAAAGAAGATTAGAAAAAGAAGCCGAAAGAAAGTTAGAGGCTGAGACTAAGAGGTTGCAGATTGAGGCTGAGGCTAAGAAATTGGAGGCAGAAAGAGAAGACAAAAGATTAGCTGCAGAAAGAGAAGCCGAGGAAAGAAGACAAGCTGCAGAAAGGGAAGCAGAAAAGGAGGAGAAGAGATTACAAAGGGAACATGAGTTACGACTAAGGGAGTTTGAGTTTCAAGGCCATGCTCCTGAAAATGGTGCCAGCCCCTTTGCCTCTGATGCTACGGTTACTCAAGGAGCCTCAATCTCAGCTATGAACTTTCATTTAGATCATTTTGTTGAGAAAGACGATGATATTGAGAGCTATATAAATAGGTACGAACTATTAGCTACCACGTATGGGTTAGAGAGAGAAAGGTGGAGCTTAAAGTTATCTCAGGGACTTCGTGGGGCAGCTTATGAAGTTTTTGCAAAAATGAGCAGAGGTGATCAGGAAAATTATGACATGCTAAAGCAGGCTCTTTTGTTAAGGTATGAAAAGAATGCAGAGTTTTACAGGAAAAAATTTAGGAATGCTAAACTACTGTCAGGTGAAACCTATCACCAGTTCTCTGCACGAATAGAGACATACTTGGAGAAATGGACTTCTCTGGGGAAAACCCAAGATCTTAAGGAAATGGTCCTTATAGAGCAACTAAGAGAGTCCATGGCTCCAGACCTGAGAAAGTTTCTCATGGAACAAGGTGCAGAGAGGCTGGGTGAGTTGCTAAATGTTGCTGAAAGGTATCAAGCAGCTCAAGCAGAGGTAACAGGTAATAAAAAGAAACAGGTGGATAACTTTAGGGCACCACAGAACTTTAATAAATTTGATCCTAAGGATCAAAATAAAGGTAAGCACCAATTTGATAGGCCACGGTATGACAATAAAAATAAATTCCCACAATTCGATGAAAGGAAATATGATGAAAGAAAATCTTTCAACCAAGGAAAAAGGTGGTGTAAGAATTGTCAGATGGACAATCATGACACTGACCGTTGCAGAAGGAAACCTGTGTATATGGCAACCCTTCAGGTCAGGTCGACCTCAAGACAGGAGGAGGATATTATGTTAGATACCACTCCAGAAGAGATGAGGAAGGCACAGGCTGGGGATAAAACACTCAAGCCTTGTTTCAGAAAATTGTCAACTTGTCATACAACTCCAGGCAAGGGAGATTTTTATATGAAAAACAAGTTGATGTATAGGAAGACTGGAACTAGATCCCATGGTCACGGACAGCTGGTTCTTCCAAAAAGATACAGGACAGACTTAA
The DNA here is from genome assembly GCA_024509875.1 of Oreohelix idahoensis. Classification (NCBI taxonomy): domain Eukaryota; kingdom Metazoa; phylum Mollusca; class Gastropoda; order Stylommatophora; family Oreohelicidae; genus Oreohelix; species Oreohelix idahoensis. The sequence goes on along the minus strand of JAMPIV010005607.1, from coordinate 217,147 downwards.
TAAGGAGCCTACATGTGAAACCAGATGGGGACCATGAGAAGATAGGTACCATCATTCAAAAGGTGGCTCACAATTATTATTGGCCCAAAGCAAGATGGGACATTGAGAATTTTGTAGAAAGGTGTAGCATAGCACATGAGGGAACACCCACAAGTGGGAACATGGATCAGGACCTGGACACGCCATGGGGCAAAATCAGGCCTGATAATAAAAAGAAAAATAGATTTGATAAAGTGGACCAAATGGAATGGGAAGCCCCTTTTCACGGACAAGCTTCACTTAACTGTTTTACAATGGCCACTATGCGGAGAGTGCAAAAAGATGTCTTACCCCAGGATAAGCCGAAAATCCCTCAATCGGACTTAAACAAACTGGAGGAAGAGGATGTAGAGAGGAAATCTCTCATCAAGAATTTTAAGTGGGGAGGAAGCCACAAAAGAAAAATTGGTAGCGGTCGTTTTGTGAATGATAATTCTGGGAGGAAAAATCATCACTATAAAGCTTCAAGTGGAAGAGACCATACCGGTGCATGGACAAATAGGTCCACACAATTAAAGGTCCATATGTAGCTATGTTAAGAACGTGGACTGATGAAAAGGCAGAGGAAAACATTACATCTTCATACCAGTATGTGAATGAGCTGACCACTCGGTTAAAAACTGGCTGGAAACTTGCCAATGAAAATTTGAAACAAGCCAGGAAGAAACATGCTGCCTATTATAACAGGAAGGCGAAAGACAGAAATTTGGCTGTGGGAGAGAAGGTACTGCTTCTTTTGCCCGGGAGTCAGAATAAGTTACAAATTGGATGGCAGGGTCCATATACAGTTCTAGAGAAGGTGTCTAGAACAAATTATAAGATAGATAAGAAGGGGAAAGAAAAAATCTATCATGTGAATCTCCTGAAGAAATATTTGGAAAGAGAACATCAGGAAGAGACACACTTGTTGACCTTGTCCATCGCCATGGAGATGAAAAAGGAACCACTTTCATCATTTGAATATCCATTACACCCCTGTGAGACAGCAGCACAGGTGAAAATCAGTACACATTTAACGAAAACTCAGAAAGAGAGAGTGCAACAGGTTCTAAATAATCATGCAGAGGTGTTAACAGACCGACCAGGGCATACAAACCTATTGGAATATGATATGAAATTAATAGACTCCACACCTGTCTGTATGAAACCATATTCGATTCCGTTTGCTAAGGAAAAAGCTTTGAAGGAAGAGATAGACTATCTGTTGAAGGAAGGAATTATTTCGCACAGTGAGTCTTCGTATAGTTCCGGTGTTGTACTTTTAAGGAAGCCCTCTGGAGAACATAGACTCTGTATAGATTACAGGAGACTGAATGCTATTACAGAAGGACAGGTGGATCCATTGCCGGATACAAATCAGCTGTTTGCCAGACTAAATAAAGCTAAATATTTCTCAAAAGTGGATCTGAGTAAAGGATACTATCAGATTCCAGTAAAGCCTGAGGTTAGACCATACCTAGCTTTTAGTACCTCAGAAGGACACTATGAGTTTAATAGATTGCCATTTGGATTGAAGAATGCGCCTAGTGTCTTCTCTAGAATGATGAGAAAATTATTGGATCCTCTGAATAATCCCTGTATAACAAATTTTATGGATGATATCCTTATAGCAACAGAAACATTTGAGGAACACATTGACTCTCTGAACATGCTGTTTGATCGACTTAGGGAGGCAAATTTAACAGCCCGACCAACCAAATGTTGCGTTGGATGTAAAGAATTGGAATTTTTGGGACACACAGTTTATCAGGGAAACATGACCCCTGACCCAAAGAATTTAGAGAAACTACAGAAAGCCCCGAGACCACAAACCAAGAAGGACGTGAGATCCTTTGTCTCATTATGTGGTTTCTACCAGAAGTATATCAAAAACTTTAATTCCATATGTGCACCTTTAACGGAATTGACACGTAAAGGACTTCCAGATCGCATTACATGGACACCACAATGTGAAATGACTTACCAAGAATTAAAGGAAAAGCTCACAAGTAAACCCATTTTGAAATTACCTGACTTAAGTCAAGAATTCATAGTAAGGACGGATGCAAGTAATATTGGGCTAGGTGCAACTTTACTACAGAAATCAGATGCATTGGATGGGGAATTAAGCCCAGTGGCATATGCTAGCAGAAAGTTGAATAAAGCTGAAATCAACTACTCAACTAGCGAAAAAGAATGTCTTGCAGTAATATGGGCAATAAAGAAATTCAATATTTATCTATATGGGAAGGCATTTAAGTTGCAAACTGACCACAAACCTTTATCGTTTTTAGCACAGGCTAAGCATGAGAACTCTAGGTTACTCCGATGGTCTTTGCTTCTGGCTCCATATAATTTTAGCATTGAATATATATCTGGAAAAACAAATCTGGGAGCGGATTTTTTAAGCCGCCATCCGTGTGATGAGAATCACCGTAAACCCCAGAAATAATAATAAATTTCTCTATGTGTATATAGAATAAAGGACTGACATATAATGTCTGTTTTAAGAGGGGAAGTGTCATGAAATATTCTAATCCACATATATAAATTATTAGGTAAATATGAAGCCTAACAAATAAAATTAATAAAGAGAAGAGCAATGGAAAAATAACAGTGCTGTCACAAAGAATGTACTCGAAATCCCCCTTGTTTTCTGCTTCGTCTGCAAATTGTAACGCTTTCACGTTGATAGTAAAGCTTACTGTATTATTACCCGCCTTCTTCAATGAAACGTGTGCTGTATTTCTTGGAAAAGCATTGAGACGTACTGCGTAATGACCTAAATTAACCCTAACATTAATTATACTGCGTTACCAAAACGAACGAACAGATGGACTAAAGGGATAAAAAGAGAAGGGAGAGGCAGAAAGCCGAACACTAAACCCGCTTCGCGCGATACACAATTACTACCATCACGCGTGTAAGTCTACATGCACTAATTTTTTTTCAGACGGACAGTGATAAAATACACTACCCTTTCCCAGAGTTAGGTTTATAAATCATAACAGACTCTTATTAGAAAAGACAACATTATATGGGTTTACGTTTGAACACATAACAGTACCCAGACAGCACATCTTCTAAACAGGAGATAGAAGAAATTGCATATTTTGAACGCAGCCACGTAGCTCCTTTAAATTAGTATTTTTGGGTTCCTTAGGGTTTGCTGACAAATAATATGTAAAACGTTACGCAAATAGTCCAGGAATTAATAAATTATACCCAAAATAAAATATTGGGGGTGCCTGACAGCATAAAATCATTTCTGCTCATAAAATTTTTTTTTATAACGTGTTTGAAAAAACCTTACGTTACATAAATAGCCTACCATGTAAACTCCAAATTGATTGGAGCGCAACAAATGAAAGCCTAACCACGATTGGTCGGGCTATAAATACTATCTTGGTTGTTGGGGGAGACGGGAAAAGATAACATTTTTTTCAAACACTTGTCGAAACGTGGCTCATTGGCCAGTCTCGCTGATATACACACTTGGGAGCGTTAGTTCGAGACCACTAATTCAAATAAGCTTGATAAAGCGACAGTACGTTGAAGCTAGCTCACATTTTTGCTAAAATAAAAGCCTGGAACATAGGCAGAACGGAATTTGTGCCAGTTTGTGCCAGAATTCATTGCTAATCAACGTATCTGTGTTTATTTCCATGAAATTGTGGGACAGTGGTCTTGATGGTAGTGAGCAGCACCTGGTCAGAGATTTGCTGAATCCAGAGTCGGACAGCATACTCCTTGGTCTTTTTAGCTATCAGGGAGGTGTCTCCTGAGCCCAGAGGAGAATTCGAGCAGAGGAGTCCTTTCCTGCCGCCATCACGCCAGATAAGCGAATTGGCCAGCTGAGCTCAACATTATGTCCCCTCATCTTGAAATAACTTTATAAAAATACTATTCAGAGGGGAATTTACTTGTCTTAAAATCAGGAACTGTGAACATCTACAATAATGGTCCCTAAAGACAAACTATTGAAGTCATGATGACAAATACCAACAGAGCTTGAACAAAACAAAACCAGTATTACCTCATTTTGCCACTACACAAATGACACACATAGAACATTGGTAATAATATATGTCACTACAATATTCATATTAAATACATTCTGTACATAACTTGTAATTTAAATTGATTGTGATTCCTGGTTCCCTTGTAGTTGAATCAGGACACATATTCATTCATGCCAGTAATGAATACATATTGTTATTTGAAACGTTACTAGTGACTTCTTTAAGATATTCTCATAGAGTGTTATATGTATGTGAGTGTCACAGTGTTGTTAAGAGTAGTGGATTAAATTAAATTGTTTATCTGTCTGTTGTTGTGACTTACACTTCACCATACACATACCCTAGACACATAACGTAGCATCACACTATTCCAGAATAATTCTGACTGAGATATATAGATATGTGGTAGCAAGTAAGGTTATATATATAATATACTACTCTTATTAGATATATATATACCTTCACAGCTGATCTCAGTCAGTACACTAAGTCCCTTATAAATATTTATAACATCCCACTTCACCACAATCTAGTGTATGCACTTATGGGGGAACTTTGTGTTTGTAATGATCAGATTGTGCTCAGTGCAGGATCTAATCTAAGAGTATCTTCTCATTCAAAATGGTCAATTAATTAATTATCCATTATGCATGTTCATATGAAAGTTTGGTTTGGTTTGGTTTGTAAGGACTATCTTCATTGCACGCGGACAACGCCATCAGTGTTCCGATCTCCTCCCTTAGATCACACAAGGAGGATCTCAGCGCAGTGCACGAACTTTGTAGCACAAGCGAGAATCCAAATGTGTGTATACAGGTATATTGTATAGGAATCACACATTCTATAAATATTTTTGTGGTGGGTAGGTTTCCTAATTTTTAAATGTTAGAGCTGCGGCATTATAAGCCTACTCTTTAAGATTTCCAACTGCTATGGGATTTTTAATGTGCGCAACTTGCACACGAGACACCCTATTTTTTCACCCTTATCTGAGAAGGCTAGGCATCTGATCTCACCACCCATGAGACCAGGGGGGAGTATGACGTAATTAGGACCACTGGTTCTGAAACAAATATTTCCATAAATTATAATCCCTCAACTGGGATTTGAACCCAGTACCTCTTGAATACGAGGCAGACATCATTGCTCTGAGCCACTTACGGACCCCTCACCATCATATAAAAGTACTTGCACAGAGCTCTCATTCCTGCTTTTACTGACAAAGAAGTGTGGTAGATGTTGACATGAATTTGAAAAAGTAAAACAATTAAGATGTGAAACTACGAGTATGTATGACTAATGGGGAATTAATGTCAGTAAGGATAAAGAGTTAAGCGTGATAGCACAGTGTGACAGACAAAGTGAGGAAGAAAGAGAAAAGTAACTTGGTATAAATACAAAACTGTACATTATGACATAAAAACTTTATTTCATGGATTCATAACAACATAACTACAAACTGGCATGTACATACATCAAGTAGGTCAACAAAATATGTCAGATTACAAAATGGCATGTACATACATTAAGTAGGTCAACAAAAAATGTCAGATTCCAAACTGGCATGTACATACATTAAGTAGGTCAACAAAAATGTCAGATTCCAAACTGGCATGTACATACATTAAGTAGGTCAACAAAAAATGTCAGATTTCAAACTGGCATGTACATACATCAAGTAGGTCAACAAAAAATGTCAGATTAAGAATACATACTTTTTCTATTTGCTCCTTATGTCACATGTTAGTGTTACAATTTCATCATTAAAAATGACCTCATTAAAATAATGTAATCATTACACTTCACCTTTCCAATACTGGGATCTAGAATTCTCATGGTGTTGTAGTTGTTGTTTAACTAAGGCTGCTGAGCTTTTTGCTCTTTTGCAGCCAATACCAAGTTGAAGAGTTCTTGGTATTATCTATACAGTAGATCTAGGCTTTTCCTGTGGCTTTTCTGCCATTCCAAAACATGGTTGAGTTGAAGTCATGAGCTCCAGTTTCATTTACATTTAAAGGATCATCACATCTGGTCCCAAGCTAGGAGCAAGAATTGTGTGGCATACTGTGCATGTCCCACCATATAAGAGGGGCTCTCCAAATATGCAGAGCTAAAATACTGTGCTCTGGTTTTGGGCTTTTCCAAGGAATCATTACATACTACAAAGAGCCATTTCTCAGCTCACCTTGCCTATCTTGGGGTCCATAGTGAGATCCCTCTGCATGCAGGCAACCAGATAAAAGTCAGTTACATCTGGGGCTCAAGTTACTCTTTGCAATGCTGGGCTCTCAATATGTTTCACCACAGGGGGGAAATCCCTGGAATTGTGTGGATGATTTCAAGAATCAATGAGGGTGTAATTAGTCTTTCAGACAGAGGTTTACATCCAAAACTACATACTATAGCACTGTGTACACCTGGTGGTCATATAAGGAGGACTCCAGATATGCCTCCATGCATATTCTCATGGACCAGGGTGTCTGCTTTAGTCTGACCCCTACCCACTCAAACCTGTCCAGATTGGTAGAACCTTCCAGGAGTAAAACTCCCGCTGGCATAGCTCTGGGGGTAATCAGGGTACGCAAGCCGCCATACCTCGACAAGGTATTGACACCTGTGTGGACAAATTAATAAGTTTCTGTAGCATTAACAACCTGGTCATTGGAGGAACACTTTTCTCACATAAAGAAATTCACAAATTAACATGGGAATCACCAAATGGCCAGGACAGAAACCAGATAGACCACATGATGATTAATGGTAGATGGAGACATGCATTACAAGATGTGAAGGTAAGAAGAGGTGTAAATGTGGGAAGTGATTACCATTTAGTTGTAGCAAAACTGAAGGTGAAAATCAGAACTGCTGGACCAACTGTAACTACACAGAAAAGGTTTGACATCAGCAAATTGAAGGATCCCCTTACCAGAAAAGCTTTTGCGGCTGATATAAAGAAACAATATCAAATTGCCAAAAGTCAGGAAAAAACATTGTCTGATGATATAGACCAGAAATTCAACACCATTTCAACAATATATAAGGAAAGCAGCAAATCATGCCTGGGAGAATGGGCCAAGATCGGCTACCACGACAAGCATGGGAAACAAAGAGCCAGGGATCCAGACCCCCAGAGTCCGCTGGGAGGACAATATTAGACAATCTTTGAAGGACCAAGGACTAGAATGGAACCAGGCCAGGAGGAAGACAGCCGATAAGATAATCTAGCACGCTCTCTTCCAAACTCTACACCTCACGATAGAAGGGGAATGACTAAGTAAGTTAGTAAGTAAGCATTAACAACCTGGTCATTGGAGGAACACTTTTCTCACATAAAGAAATTCACAAATTAAAATGGGAATCACCAAATGGCCAGGACAGAAAACACATAGACCACATGATGATTAATGGTAGATGGAGACATGCATTACAAGATGTGAAGGTTAGAAGAGGTGTAGGTGTGGGAAGTGATCACCATTTAGTTGTAGCAAAACTGAAGGTGAAAATCAGAACTGCTGGACCAACTGTAACTACACAGAAAAGGTTTGACATCAGCAAATTGAAGGATCCCCTTACCAGAAAAGCTTTTGCGGCTGATATAAAGAAACAATATCAAATTGCCAAAAGTCAGGAAAAGACATCGTCTGATGATATCGAACAGAAATTCAACACCATTTCAACAATATATAAGGAAAGCAGCAAATCATGCCTGGGATTCCAGGAAATGAAGAAGTGAGACTGGATAACACCAGAGACATTAAACACCATAACGATGAGAAAGGAAATGAAAAGAAAGAAAACAGAAGCGAGGTTCCCCCAGGTTAAAGCAACTATATAGCGAACTGTAAAGTCAGCTGGACAAGGAAGTTAAACGCCAAACCCGAGCCAACAAAAGGAATTTCCTAGACGATCTTGCAAGACAGGCAGAAGAGGCAGCACTGAGAAATGAACAAAGCACAGAAACAAAATAACTAAAACCATCAGCGGAAAACGAGGTGCAAACAATATTACATTAGTAAGAGATAAGCATAGAAATCTCATCACGACAGCAAAAGGCCAGGAAACAAGATGGGCAGAGCATTTCAGAGAAACTCTGAACAAGGAACCACCAGAAACACAGGTGAATGTTCCTGAGGCTGAAAACGATCTAGATGTTAATACAGACATTCCACGGAAAGAAAAAATCATCATGGCAATCAAAAGGTTAAAGAATGGAAAAGCTCCTGGCCATGATAACTTAAATGCAGAGCTATTTAAGACAGACCCTGAGCTAGCAGCAGAACTACTACAACCACTATTTGGACAAGTCTGGAAAACAGAGACAACACCAACAGAGTGGAACAAAGGAATTGTCAAATTGCCCAAGAAGGGAGACCTTGCAGTCTGCAATAATTGGAGAGGAATCACTCTTCTCTCAGTTCCCAGCAAAATACTAGGCAGGATAATTGTACAGAAAATTTCAAAAGCAGTAGACCACAAACTGAGGAAAGAACAAGCAGGATTTAGAAAGAACAGAAGATGTGTAGATCATATATTTACCCTCAGGAACATTATAGAGCAGTGCTCAGAATGGCAGAGACAGCTGTACATTAATTTTGTTGATTTTGAAAAGGCTTTTGACGGTATACATAGGGACAGTTTATGGAAAATACTGAGGGCTTATGGAATTCCAAGCTGCATAGAGTCAATCATAAAATGCCTTTATGCCAACTTTACGTGCAGCGTAGTGTAGAGCAACCTAACCTTTGAGGTGAAGACAGGAGTACGACAGGGATGCCCCTTATCAACTACTCTATTTTAAAGTCATAGACTGGGTGATGCGACAGACAACAGAGGGCAGTCCAAGAGGAATAAGATGGACTACGTTTTCTACACTGGAAGATCTGGAATATGCAGATGACACTGCACTACTAGCACATTCACATCAAAATATCGAGGAAAAAATGGATAGACTTAATAAGCATAGCCAGCATGTGGGCCTGAACATCAATCTAAAGAAGACAGAGGTCATGAACCCAATGTGAGCAACCCTGAGCCCATAACAGTAAGGAATCAACAACTGGAACAGACAGACACCTTCACATACTTAGGATGCATAGTAACACCAGATAGCGGAGCAAGCAAAGACATCAACAACAGAATGAACAAAGCAAGAACAGCCTTTTTTAGTCTAAACAACATCTGGAAGTCCTCTTAGTACAGCACAAACACAAAATTAAGATTATATCAGAGCTGTGTGCTTTCTGTTCTTCTCTATGGTGCAGAATGCTGGAGAGTAACAGAGAAGGAAATGTCGAAATTGTCCTCTTTTCACACAACCTGCCTAAGAAAAATTCTCCAAATCTTTTGGCTGAAGACCATCACCAACCAAGATCTGCTTACTCGGAGCAAGCAAGAGGACATGCACACCATCATAGCTGGCAGATGCTGGAGTTGGGTTGGCCATGTCCTCAGAAGAGACCCCTATGCCATCACAAGAACAGCTATGCTATGGACCCCTGAAGGAAAACGAAAGAGAGGCTGACCAAAAACAACTTGGTGGAGGACTGCGGAGGCTGAGATGCAAAGAATGAACCAGAGTTGGGGCACTGTATGAAGGATGGCCACCGTCTAAGCAAAGTGGAATCAATTTGTTGTTGCCCTACAAGATGCCATCAGATATGATGGCCACTGACTGCTTTGACAGTCGGCGGCTAAGGATCAAAGAAGAAGAATTTTCTCATGGTATAAACTTCTATGATTCAATCATTTCAAGAACCCTATTGGCAAGGACTTCCAGAATAGCTTCAAGGGAATTTAAGTTCATCTCTCAGTTGTCTATGTCGGGATTGTTTTAATCTCTCCAGGATAATTGTGTGTAATTATTGTCTCTGTCAAAGATAGGAGCATTACTCCTTTGTTATTTATGCACACTTGCAAATCTCCCATCTTAGGCAACTTGGCCAGAAATCCTTCATTCCATTATGTTAGTATTTCTTCACTTTCCTTGATGCTCACCATTATAAAATTAATATCTTTAACTTCTTCATTACAGATATCTTCTGTAACTTTGACATCCAACTTAAATTATTTCCCCTTAACTACTGCAGGCTTCAAAGACATCACCTTTTTTTAGGTGATGGGTGGAGAGAGGGCACAGTAACAGCTGACCGTCATTGCCTCTGCTCGTCCACCATCTTGGTCTATCCTGTTCAACCTAATTGTTGGTTATAATTAGGGTATTTAATGTCATTTTATTTTCTGTATTGTGTTATATTCAGATTCCTATTGTCTTTTGTAGTTGATTGCTATTGATTGTTTCAATTTATATTAGAACTTGTTCTTTTTAAGTCATGTTTTTTTACTTTGTTTTTCCTTATATTATACATTGTCATTATGTTATTTTTTTTAATGTGTGTGGTTCCTTATTTTTGTTTAAATAGTTTGTTAGTTTTTGTTTATTAATTATTATTGGTTTGAACTGTTTTTCTGAAGTAGTATTACTTTTGTTATTATTACTAAAATTATCACTTATTACGTGTACGTGGAGAGGGCCTTAGGTATCCTCACCCAGTATACATGGGCCAGGGTTCCACTAGGATAGGAGGATTTCAGGCACCTCACATGACGTGTATACATGTGCATGGGTAGAGAATGGTGTAACCTGTTTAGAGTGTATTACTATTGAAGTATGCAAGCTTGGAATGTTGCATTTAAAGTTCAGTTAGAAGCACGTAGCATGGTTGAAGAATACTCAGGGGCGTACGTGTGTGAATCGAGGTTTATGGGCGCTTGTGAAAAGCGCATGGAGTGAATGTAGTTAGCATACTTGTCAGAGAAGAATACTGAGATGTTAGGGAAGTCTGTGGCCATCTGTCATCGGAGAAGGTTGGTGTTTTCTAGAGTATGTGAATAGTGTCTGTGATTTTGATTGATATATTGGATGTGACGCGATGATGTTCTGCATAATGTGCATTTACAAGGCCTTTATATATTGTTTACCAGCGAATTGTGTTCTGTCCCGCGCTTTGAAGTGGATGGATTAAGAGGCACGTCGTTTTCCCGTGCCAGTAGGAGGTCTATGGTAAGACCATTATATGTTATTGTTCGTAGGCACGTTGTTTGCTTTCCTGTGCCAAGAGCAGGTCTACGTTATAAGACCCTGGCTGTTCCAGTGTTTGGAAGCGTAACAGGAGCTTTGATAGAAAGCCTTTGTGCATCGACACTAAACATGCATTGTGGTCTTTCCGTGCTGTGACATTCTGGAGGAACTTGGACGTCTGGTGATCAGACCATAGAGATATATGTGCGAGGAGTGAACGCCGCACTTACATTGAATGCAGACCAAAGAGATATATGTTCGAGGAGTGAATGGCATACTTAATAGAATGCAGTGGCTGCCAGCACGTTAGAATTACAGAACCACATATTGTATTGATGCCAGTACTTTGGACTATTGTTACTGATGTCCAGGACTATGCTGTGAAAATTATATGTATGGAACTGTGACCCAGACGTCTGTCAGGTTATTTATTTGTCTACGTACTGTCTTAAGTGTCTGTCCAATTTATACACCAAATATTAGACAGTAAGGTGCTTCACGAAATCTAGCTCATTATACTGGGGAACAAGCTCCGTAACAGGCACCAAGTACCAGATGTTTGACCAGGGAGACAGCTGGTTGTACAACCCTTGTGTCAGTCCTAGAGCCACGCACGGTGCTTGTAATGTTGACCCTTTCGACATCAGGCAGTGGTCTATATTATTTTCTTCCTGGCATTCTTGGCAGTGTGGTTCCTCTAGTATAAAGTATGCTGCACCGAGACGGAGACGCCACAGCTTTTTCTTCAATGGTACCTTTAGTTCTTCTCTGACCTGGCATGACCTTGTTGATTCTTTCAAAAGTTTGAATGCGTGTCTGTCTTTACTACTTTCCTCCCACATTGTCTTCCATTCCTCATTTATAGTTAGCTTCACTCGACTCTTAATCTCAGATTTTCCAAGCCCTGTTCTTACATTGTTTTCACTTATTCTTCCATATTTGTCGTTACCAGCTATACCTATGTGTGCTGAAACCCACACTAGCCTCACTCTGTAGCCTCTGATCACTAATGATGTATTGATTGAAATAATTTCTTCCTTGATGTCTGGCCGGTTGCATTTACCTTGGTGTTCCAGTGCTTGTAGTGATGATAGTGAATCAGTAAATATCGTAACTGCTTCTGGCAGATTATCATCAATTATGTCGAAACATTTTAAAATTGCTACCATATCTGCTGTTAAAAATGAAGCACCTTCAGTTACACTATAGCTCTTTTTAATTCCCCACTGTGGTATTACTACCCCTGTACCTAATTGCCCGCTTTCGCCCTTGGATCCATCAGTGTAAACAGCCAAGCCTTGTTTAGCAAGTTGATTTATGAACTTTCTTATTACCGTCTTGTACCGTCACACTCGTCTTCTGTGTGTTTGACTGGTGGTATAGTATTTCTATATTTATTACTATTATTTTGAGTGTTTGACAGTTCTTTTAACCATATTAGATCTTCAGTAGTTCTCCACCCTGTTGGACATCTTTCTGTATCCAAGGGTAAGTCCCATATACGTGGTTCATTTTTGGGTAAATGCTTTATGTGCTGGGTGTGTCACTTCTTGTGCTACTACTTTGCTCCAATAATTAAATCTTAGTTCTTTCCATCTTAGTTCAAAGGGCAGTATGTCGAGAGCTACTTCTATTACTTCTACTGATGTTGTTTTCAATGTGCCTGATATCACCATAACTTTTCCCGCCTACTTTAAAGTTATCTGCCCAAACTTCTTCAAGTGGCACATAGTGCCCTTAATTTCTGCCAGATGAGAGTTATTAACAGAACTCTTTCAAAGTATTGAAAGTAAATACTTACATGATGCTAATGCAGAAATAAATGGAACAACCAAAACAGAATTTAAACAAATGAATGTCATGAACCAATCAGCTGGACAACATTTTTCATTTAAAAAAAATATATAACAATGTCTGTCAGAGAATACGTAAGTGTAAAATATGTTGTTTTTTAAATACACAAAATACACCAATCAAGTAAGATTAAACTGAGTATATTATTTTCTGCCATTTATTAGACTTTGTGAAGAATACATCTACTCTTTTATGTGTTTTCTTTTGTGAACTTTCAGAGTCCAGCACTGAGTAAACCCTGCACCACAGACATCACACTTGTTTGGTTTCTCTCCTGTATGTATTTTTTTGTGTCTGTTAAGATCACCACACGCAGTAAACCTTACACCACAAACATCACACTTGTAAGGCTTCTCTCCTGTATGTATTCTATTGTGTATTGTCAGAGAACTTCTTTGTACAAACCATTTACCACAAACATCACACCTGTATGATCTCTCTCCTGTATGTTTTTTTGTGTGTCTTTTAAGCTGACCACCATCAGTAAACCCTACACCACAAACATCACACTTGTAAGGCTTCTCTCCTGTATGTATTCTTTTGTGTCTTTTAAGATCACCACACGAAGTAAACCCTACACCACAAATATCACACTTGTGAAGATTCACTCCTGTATGTATTCTATTGTGTTTTGTTAGAGAATGTCTATAAGCAAACCCTACACCACAAACATCACACTTGTAAGGCTTCATTCGTGTATGTATTCTTTTGTGTGTTGTCAGAGAACTACTATGAGCAAACCATTCACCACAAACATCACACTTGTATAGTTTCTCTCCTGTATGTATTCTTTTGTGTATTTCATGATGACCACACTGTGTAAACCTTTCATCACAAACATCACACTTGTATGGCTTCTCTTCTGTATGTGTTCTTTTGTGTTTTAACAGAGAACTACTATAAGCAAACCATATATCACACACATTACACTTGTATGGTTTCTCTCCTGTATGTGTTCTTTTGTGTACTTCAAGACTACCATAACGTGAAAACTTTTCACTACAAACATCACACTTGTATGGCTGCTCTCCTGTATGTATTCTTTTGTGTGCTGTCAGAGAACTACTACGAGCAAACCATATACCACAAACATCACACTTGTAAGGCTTCTCTCCTGTATGTGTTCTTTTGTGTGTTTTCAGAGAACCACTATGAGCAAACCATACACCACAAACATCACACTTGTATGGCTTCTCTCCTGTATGTGTTCTTTTGTGTACTTTAATATAACAAAACAGTGAAAATCTTTCACCACAAACATCACACTTGTATGGCTTCTCTCCTGTATGTGTTCTTTTGTGTTTTAACAGATAACTACTGTCAGCAAACCCTACACCACAAACATCACACTTGTTTGGTTTCTCTCCTGCATGTGTTCTTTTGTGTATTTTAAGATTACCATGCTGTGTAAACCTTTTATCACAAACATCACACTTGTAAGGCTTCTCTCCTGTATGTGTTCTTTTGTGTATTTTAAGACTACCACACTGTATAAACGTTTCACCACAAACATCACACTTGTAAGGCTTCTCTCCTGTATGTGTTCTTTTGTGTATTTTAAGATTACCATTCTGTGTAAACCGTTCATCACAAACATCACACTTGTATGGCTTCTCTCCTGTATGTGTTCTTTTGTGTGCTTTCAGAGAATCATTATAAGCAAACCATAAACCACAAGCATCACACTTGTATGGTTTCTCTCCTGAATGTTTATTCATATGTCTTTTCAGAATATGAAAATATGTAAACCTTCTATTACAGTCCTCACATCTGTAAGAATTCTCTCTAGTATGTTTTCTTGTGTGTTTTTTAAGACTACTACACTGATTAAACCTTTCACCACAAACATCACATTTGTAAGGTTTCTCTCCTGTATGTTTATTCATGTGTCTTTTTAGATAACCAAAGTATGTAAACCTTATGCTACAATCATCACACTTGTAAGACTTTTCTCCTGTATGTTTTCTCTTGTGTCTCTTAAGATTTCCACTCTCATTAAATCCTACTCCACAAGTATCACATTTATGATGCATTCCTCCTGCATGTTTTACTTTGTGTCCTCTCAGACTAGAGCTATCTGTAAATGGAACATCACAAACAGCACATGTGTAAGGCTTCTCTCCTGTATGTATTCTTAAGTGTGGTTTCAGATCACAACACTGTGTAAACTCTACATCACAATTGTAAGGCATATTACCTGCATGTATTTCCTTACTCTGTTGGTTACTTACTAATCTATCATGCACATCAACATTACCAAGTTCAGCATTTTTCTCATTCAGTAAAATTATGTCATCTGACCCTACTTCATTTTGTACTCGTATCATCTTACAATCATTCTGAGTCTCACAAATTTCTGCTATTCTCTCTTGACAGACAATAGAATCTACAGCCACATCATTTCCAGTTGTCTTAGACTCACTATAATTGTCATTTGTCAGCACTACAACACTGGTATAGTCTTTCTTGTATACCATTTCAGTTATGATGATGCTTTGGTCTTGATGTGGCACATCTGAAACTATATGGGATTTAGACAGAAATAAACAACTAATTCATAACATGAAGTCAGTTACCATTATTAGATATCCTAAATGTTGTGGTTCTATAAAATTATAGCAAGACACATGTTCTTGCAGCAGTGGGATTTCTGTGGATATTTATTTTACATAATGCACAACCTCATATTAGTGGCTGTTACATAATGCAAAGTGGAATCAATTTGTTGTTGCCCTACAAGACGCCACTAGGCGTGATGGCCACTGACTGCTTTGACGGTCGGTGGTTAAGGATCGAAGAAGAAGAAGACATAATGCATTGTACTGCACAAATGAGACAGTGTTTATTATTAGTCATGTGCTCACTAAAATGTACCAGTGATAAAAGAGATGTATGAATGTTGTTGGATGACATGTGTTGGGGAAGAGGAGTTCCTGCTTCAGTTATATCAGGGCGCATGTCCAAATTTAAGAGACCCTGCGGTCTTGTTATAACATCGATCCCGGCTTGGCCTCCAGAAAACTCCTCTTGGTAGAGTGTAGAAACTGGGGGAATGGAAAAGCAGAACTGGAAATTAATCATCTGATACATGATTATTCAGGGGATGATGATGCCATTGTGTATACATATGGATCTGTGATCCATGGTGAGAAATCTGGTTCGGGCTTACAAGACAACAACTTCCAGCATGAGAATGGAGGTTGAGGCTGTTAATGCAGCCTTAAGGTAGATAACTGAAACTTCATTAACAAAGACTATCACTGTGTCAGACTCTCAGCCCATGCTTCGGAAGGTTCAAAGTGGTTGGAAAACATTCATAGAAGCTTCCAGTCTACAAGAGCTGGTGTGGATATACTGTCCTGGTCATGCTGGGGTATGTGGTAATAAAAGAGCTGACAGACTAGCATCAAAAGCACCCATAGTGGGGACACTAGATATGGATAAGGGAGATTTACTGAGAACAATTAATGATCACCTGTTAGAGAATGATACTGCAATAGATGAATCATCAAGGTTAAGACTGTTGGAATTTGGCATCAAATGTAAGGCTAGTAGAGATGGACATATGAGAGGATGCATCCGTCGTGTTTACAACCAGCGAGCTACAGGAACAGTTAGCATTCACACTCTTCGACATATACTGATAGAGACTGAGCACCGATTGGTTTGCCCAGAGTGCAATGATGTCAATTCTGTATAACAATAACAATAGCTCGTTCAAGTCCCCAGCTGAGTTAATTACTGATGTAAATATATATTAAAAGAGTCTGATACATACGTACGCTCTCATAACTATAATAATTGAATCAAATATGAATTTGTAAAATAACAGGTAACAAATTTAATAATCAATTATTCTTTAACAGTTTAAAATAAATATAAATGATGGATGAAATTTAGATAAAAAGTGTCTTCATAGAGACTTGAAAGGGGAATTATAAAAGTCCGTTGCGTTCGCCTTTTAATAAGCACTTAGCTCTTCAAATGACTGAGTACTGCCACTATCAAGTCTGCTGTGATGAGGGCACATCTCTACACAACTTGTCCAATGTAGGTGGTTAGTGTCGAATCCCAGCTCTTGAATTACAAGCTAGTGGCGTAGAAACTCCTATTACCAACTGGCTTCATACCATTAACTTTGGAGAAAATAAAGAACAAATGCCTCTGCTAAGTACATCGTAGTCGGAAGATTAAACAGGCGCCTTTTCACGCTGTCTGCCCACCAGTTTTGCCTCTCTGAGATTTTATTCTCCCTGAGCATATACAGCATAACTCAGGGAATATGATTAGAAATCACCATTATTCTTCTGATTAATTTAATGGGGAAAATGTGTCTGGACAACGCGCGTGGCTTGTGCCTAAGATTTACATATAACTAAAAAATGAAAATATAAACACTATGCACATGTGATGTAATCATCACTCCTCAATGCTCCATTCAGAGTCTGGGGTTACATCTGCTGTTTGGTTTTCTGTACGAACTAGCATGAAGCAATCACCAGCGCTTGCTGTAGTGGTTTATGAATATACTATTTTCGTATGTTGCAGTTGCCAGCCTCATAAGACTTGTATAACCCCTTAGCAAGAAAACCATGTCAAATTCACATTGTAAAAAATATGTACAACTCACCTCAGCTTGGGATCTACAATCTCTTGGAACAGATGAATGGACACAGCAACTTATATTAGATGTTTCATACACTTGGTCTGGGCTAAATTTAGAATCCCTCTTATGCGGTTGCTTTGATTCCTAGGTATTCAGTCTTGGTATTTAAAAATGCGGGTTTTCTTTTAAGTTTCACAGATGCCCAAATACCTTGCTCCTGTCCTATTTAATTCTGTCTGATTCTTCTCTGGCTCCTGGAGTTGCTCTTTTGACATTGTAATGCAGTCTGTCTTAGTCTCTGAATTTGCAAAGTTATTTTCTCATTTCTTCCTCCAAGCTTCCACATTGTGTTTCTGACAAACTTGCCAATCAGAGCTATTGTTTATTTCCTGCTATCGATTGAACCAATCCTACTCTTAGAACAAGGGGGGTTGGGTGTTAATGTTAATTTTTCCCAGTGTGTTTAAAATTATCACGTTAAAATTTAAACCCATGATCTATCTTTCAAATATGGCATGATTACTTCCATTGCTATTAAACAGACTTGCCAACACATCTGTGATTTCATCCCTAATGATTACCTTGCTCATAATGTCTCTTCAGACACGTTTTATTGGTAATAAAGATGTCGATAATGTCTGGACAAAAATGATAGTGATTATCCCGCATACTCTAATCTTCTGCCAGACAAATAATCCATGATGTACGCTGACCACGGCCGGCCGCCTCAGACAGACAATATGGCTTCCTTTGTCCCCTCTCACCGAGGTGTTGGGAGGTGTAGTGACCAACTGCGAAACACAGGTGGTCACCTGCCGGCTCTGTCTTGGTCGGAAATGATCAACCATTACTTTCATGTTTATCATCTGCATTCAAGTTGGCGCAACCACTGAAGCGATTACAATTAATCCTCAAGATAGTCAATTACCGATGAAATAACACTATTGTTGTGTGCGAAAGGGTTTAGCAAATTAGGGATTGTCAATGGCATGAATTCATGTGCAAAAAATGAAGAAATAAATGGATAATGTAGGAGAGAAAGACAAATGTAGAAGGACACCCACAAATATTGTCACAGGAAATGAAGGGCAACGATAATTTTCATACTTGTACACACAACATAACACAGACAAGGGCAATGATACAAATTCTTGTATACACATCAAAACACACAGATAAGAACAATGATGATAATATTCATACTTGTACACACATCAAAACACACAGATAAGAACAATGATGATAATATTCATACTTGTACACACATCAAAACACACAGATAAGAACAATAATGATAATATTCATACTTGTACACACATCAAAACACACAGATAAGAACAATGATGATAATATTCATACTTGTACACACATCAAAACACACAGATAAGAACAATAATGATAATATTCATACTTGTACACACATCAAAACACACAGATAAGAACAATGATGATAAGTACACACATCAAAACACACAGATAAGAACAATGATGATTAATATTCATACTTGTACACACATCAAAAACACAACAGATAAGAACAATGATGATAAGAACAATAATAAATATTCATACTTGCACACACATCAAAACACACAGATAAGGACTTGTACATACTTGTACACACATCAAAACACACAGATAAGGACAATGATGATAAACATTTTATACTTGTACACACACATCAAAACACACAGATAAGAACAATGATGATAATATTCATACTTGTACACACACATCAAAATAAATTCATACACACACATCAAAACACACAGATAAGAACAATGATGATAATATTCATACTTGTACACACATCAAAACACACAGATAAGAACAATAATGATAATATTCATACTTGCACACACATCAAAACACACAGATAAGGACAATGATGATAAAATTCATACTTGTACACACACAGTTAAGGACAATAATGATGATATTCATACTTGTACGCACATCAAAATACACAGAAAATGGCATGGTGATAATATGCATACTTGTACACATACCAAAACTCACAGACAAGGGAAATGATCTACATACTTGTACACACACCAAAACACACAGACAAGGGTAAAAGGTACCATGATAATAGTAAACTATGCTACAATGATTTGTTTGTGTGAAACTTGCAAACAGTAGAAAGATTAAATCATTATAAATTAGTTCTGACATAAACTGTTACATTTAATGACAATTCTTCTTTTATTTCCTTTACTGTATGTTTAACATTTTATTGTGAATACTGACATATGATAATAATGGGATACTATGAGAGTCACAAAGGTTCATGAGTAGCTTCACTATCATCTTCTGCCTGAGCTCAGCAACCCCCTGGCCAGGTCAGATGTCATGGGTCATCATGGGTTGGGCAGTTTTGGAGAATGTGTTCAGGGGTCTGGATTCCAGTTCCACATGGTCATTCATTTGTATGAGATATCCTGAGGTGATAGAGGTGGCCAAGTAATCTGCATAGTTCCACATGGTTCATTTGGCCTGAGTGATATCTGCAGTGACCAGTTCCACATGGACATTCATTTGTATGAGATATCCTGAGGTGATAGAGGTGGCCAAGTAATCTGTAGTGGCCAGTTCCACATGGACATTCATTTGTATGAGATATCCTGAGGTTTGGTCAAGTAATCTGTAGTGGCCAGTTCCACATGGACATTCATTTGTATGAGATATCCTGAGGTGATAGAGGTGGCCAAGTAATCTGCAGTGGCCAGTTCCACATGGACATTCATTTGTGTGAGATATCCTGAGGTGATAGAGGTGGCCAAGTAATCTGCAGTGTCCAGTTCCACATGGACATTCATTTGTGTGAGATATCCTGAGGTGATAGAGGTGGCCAAGTAATCTGCAGTGTCCAGTTCCACATGGACATTCATTTGTGTGAGATATCCTGAGGTGATAGAGGTGGCCAAGTAATCTGCAGTGGCCAGTTCCACATGGACATTCATTTGTGTGAGATATCCTGAGGTGATAGAGGTGGCCAAGTAATCTGTAGTGTCCAGTTCCACATGGACATTCATTTGTATGAGATATCCTGAGGTGACAGAGGTGGCCAAGTAATCTGCCAGTTCCAGATATCCTGAGGTGATAGAGGTGGCCAAGTAATCTGTAGTGGCCAGTTCTACATGGACATTAATTTGTATGAGATATCCTGAGGTGATAGAGGTGGCCAAGTAATCTGCAGTGGCCAGTTCTCAGGTGGAAAATAATGGTCTGCTGGTGTCTGTTAAGTTGGTGGAATGGGTCATCTCTGTTGTATATATCCCCTTCTTCCTTGCATTAATTTTTGTACTTGTTGTGGATGATGGTTTTAGCTTCCCGATAAGGCTGTGGGTGGCTGAATTGTTCTATTTTACTGCCAGTTCTAGACAGAGCATCTGCTCTCTCATTTCCAGTGATTTCACAATGGGAGTGTAACCACTGAAGGGCAATAGTTGATGACCTTTGGATAATGTTAAGCTCAGATCTGATCTCATGCATCATGTTTTCATTTCTGGTGTTCTGTATCGATTCCAGTAGTGATCTACAGTCAATGTAGATTACTTTTTTAGCTGGTAGCTGCTATTCTGATTTGTGAGGATTTTCAAAGATTGCAGTGTTGCCATAGCTTCTGCCCTGATATTGGAGATCTTTCTAGTAGGGATGGCCTTATGGATGATCTTCCCATTTATGAATCTTATAAAAATGCCTCCTTCATTCTTTACTGCCCCCTCAGTGGATCTATCTGTGTATAAATGTGTCCACTCTTTTTGGGTTGTACTTTTCTTCAATCATCTTCTGAGCTAAGTTTTTAGTTGTGGAGGTGTCTGGTGGACTTTCTTTCTTACTTCTGGGACTTCTGTTATGATAGATACATTTTTATGGCAGTAGTTTCGTTCCTCATAATCAATGAACATTTCCATTTCAGTAGGTTGTTTTGGGAGGAGGTCTTCATGACACAGATGTAGATGTTTAGAAATGTTTAAGAAGCTGGTTCTCTTCAGCCTGTTTTTTTTGTTGAGCTTGGCAAACATTGGATGACTTGGCAATCGTAGGTATACATTGGATGACTTGGATTTGTAGAAGCTTCTCGCTGTAAATAAACACCTTTTCCTCATGTCTGTCGTCAAGGGAGAAAATGGTGTATCTCTCCATTGCCTGGATTAGAGTAGTCTTCATCCCTCCAGTGATTAATCTGAGGCCTGCATTTTGCACTTGTTCTAGATGTTTTGTTTTTGTTTTTATATGCTGACATGCCAAAAACAACTGTGCCTGTAAAGACTTTTTTAAGTAAGCTGGTATTTGCCCCCAACTTGTGTCAGCCAGTTTCTTAATAAGGGAGAGCTTCCTTGTTGCTCGCTGCTCTACTGATTTTAGGTGTGGCTTCCAGGTGAGTCTGTTATCCCAGGTGTGTTGGGCTTTCCTCGTTTGGAAGCTCACTTTCATTTAACTGCAACTGGACAGTTTCTTGGAGATTTGACACTGAGATGCAGGTTGCTACTGTCTTGGATAGGTTAATCTGTACTCTCTGGTCAGATGCCCATTTACTGATGGTATTTAACCCTTTCCAGTCCAATTCGCCCAAAAGCACCAGTATTTTATCTTTTATCGTACTGGCCGATTCACCTAAAAGTGCCCGGCAACAGGTTGTTTATTTCATTGCTAAGCGACATCGGAAGTCCCACGCGTACAAGATTTTGCGTGTTTCCGGTGAATAGAGGCCGTTTTGAAGTTTTGTTTTGATATTGGTCGCATTTTTCTAAGTTGAGTGGTTGATTTTTTGTGATTTAAAAAAAATTACACTGTGTAATAATGGTTCTTCAAGCCATGGAAGAGATTTTCAATGAACTTTGAAGGATTAGATCTACATTTCTGTGTTATTAAGATAGTGAAGATGATGAATCCTACTTCGATGTGGACAATGACCCAGTTTTCAACGATAGTGAAAGTAGGAAAATCGATGTAGGAACTAGTAAAATTGTAGACAATGGACATATAGAGGAACATTTACTTGTATGGAATTATTCCAGACATATGAGCTCCCAGGGCCTAAACATAATTTGTCTGATGATATTTGTTTCTTCTTATTTACATGTTTTCTTTGCCATTGTAAATCCCATCACACCTATTGGCGTCTTTAGGGCAACGGCAAATCAATCCATGGACTTATGAATAAACCAACAGAGCTGAAAAGGGTTGGTTACATTGTTTCAGTTGAGCGTAATTAAAACCAAAATCCAACAAGCATGAACCCTCAAAATCGTGAGCAGGAAAAATAAAATGTGTTCAATGCCGTAAGAATTAAGGAAAAATGAACACTTGTAGAGATCAAGAGACAGTTTATGGTTGTAAATTGTGTTCTCAACCCTTAGTGTAATTTGTTTGATATTCAATGTTTCAAGAAAAACTGTTAATATGTATATAAAAGCTTTCCAACACAAGACTATCATAAAGATAAAGTAATTTTTTGGTTTTGAAATTTTTTTAAACTGTGAAAAACATTTAAATGTGACATTATAATATACAGGTATGTCCATTTTACTGTACAAATAAATGTGTTTTTGTGTTATTTGAACTAATATTAGTGTATAAATAATTTTTTTAATGTAAGAAATATTTAAGAAAAAGAGTTATGTCACTTTGCTTTGTCATTGGGGGGGTTGAAATATTAGCAGGGCTATGGACAGCAAAGGGTTAATGCTGCTGCATCCTGAACTTTGCAGCAGGCAAATGTTGTGCTGCTCACCAAGCAGCAAAATTGTCAGCATCAAGAGCCCTGCAGATTTGCCTGGACAGTTTCTCTACAATATCATTTACATAAATGATATAGAGTGTGAGGGAGATAACCCCTCCTTGTAGTAAATCTTATTGAAGAGTGACGCATTGGCTCAGTTTCCCGTCAAGCTTTACTCTTGCTGTGCGGTATCAGAGGAAGTCTATCCAGTTGAACATTCTCCCTTCAATTTTGTTGTTGAGCATCTTAAGGAGAAGTCCTTCTTCCCGTACGGGTACGTTATCAAAAGCTTTCGTCAGGTCCACAAAAACAGCCAGTACTTTTTCTTCTCCTGAAGGAATTTTCTACTTCCTGGACTAGATATACTAGCTGGTCTTTGGTGCTGTGGTTTTTTTCCTGAAAGCTAACAGTGTGTTATCAAGCAGATGGTTTTTTCCAGATGTTTCAGTAATCTGGAGTTCACCATTCTTTCCATTACCTTACCCAGACAATTCAGTAGGCTTACTGATCAGTATCTGGACTTACTTGTTTTCTCCGTTTCTTTCTGATGGGAACAATGATAGCTTCTTACCATCGATATGGACATTTTCCAGTACTTCATGATTGATTGAAGAATAGGAAGAGCTTGTGCCCGGCTACAGGTCCCAGGTTCTTCATCATATTATTTGTAAATGGTGTTCTAAAGATGCTCTGAACTTACACATTATTTTTTCACAAAGCATGCAACTTTAAATTCTCAGAAATAAATAGGACACCAAAGAGGTAAAAGATTTTATCTATATGACCATCGCTTCATTACCTGTACCTTCACATGAGTCAGGATGTTCTTCTTTCTTAGTTCTTGGTGTTTTTGCATCCATGATGTCAGCTGTCTGAACACAAGTGCTAAGGTATTCAGTGTAGTTGTGGTCATCTTGAGTCTGGCAGGAAGAACGATAAATTTTATTATTACGGGAGCTTGAAAACTGGTACACTAATTTAATAAACTGGATATATGAAAAATGTAATGATGAAAGTTGTGATTCATCTATTAAATAAAAAATGCATGGAGGCATATCTGGAGTCCTCCTTATATGACCACCAGCTATGCATAATATACTTACGCGGAAGTGAACCTATGTCTGTGAGGCTAATTACACCTTCATTGACTCTTGAAATCATCCACACACTTCCAGGGATTCCCTCTGTGGTGAAATTCATTGAGAACCCAGCATTGCACACTAAGCTTGGAGAAGTCACTTGAGCCCCAAGCGTAATTCTTTGACTTGGTTGGCTGCATGCAGAAGAATCTCACTGTGGACCCAGTGATAGGCAGGGAAGCTGAGAAGTGGCTCTGTGCAGGACATGACAATTCCTTGGGAGAGCTGAGTCAGACTACAGTATGTTAGCTCTGCATGGTTGGAGAGCCCCCTTGGAAGGTGGGGAATGCACAGTATGCCACACACTTCTTACTCCTAACTTGAGACCCAGTGTGACAATCCTTTAAATGCAAGCCAAGCTGGAGAAACTGGAGCTCATGACTTCAACTCAACATGTTTCAGAATGACAGTAAAGCCACAGGAAAAGCCTAGATCTACAGTGTAGATAATACCAAGGAGTCTTCAACTTGCTATTGGCTGCTAAAGAGCAAGAAGCTCAGTAGCTCTAGTTAAACAACAATACTTACTTACTTAGTCGTTCCCCTTCTACCATGAGGTGTAGAGGTTTGGAAGAGAGAGCGCCAGACTATCCTATCGGCTGTCTTTCTCCTGGCCTGGTTCCATTCTAGTCCTCGGTCCTTCAAAGATTGTCTAATGTTGTCCTCCCAGCGGACTCTGGGTCGTCCTGGGGGTCTGGATCCTTGGCTCTTTGTTTCCCATGCTTGTCGTGGTAGCCGATCTTCTCCCATTCTGCAGACATGGCCAAGCCATCTTAGTTGGGACTGTTCTACTTGGGTCTGCAGGGGGTGGGATTTAAGGCCTTGACGTATCGTCTGGTTGCGTACCATGTCTCTTCTTGTTACTTCAACTACCTTCCTCAGATACCTCATTTCTGAGGTTTGGATCTGGCTTTTGTGTGTTGTAGTCATTGCCCATGACTCACATCCATATGTCAAGACTGGGACATAGGTGGAGCGGTATACAGCCATCTTTGTTTTCTTACCAACCTCTTTCTTGCTGAGGAATCCTCGATTTATGGCCTGAAAAAGTCTCCCAGCTGCTGCTTTTCGAGTGGCCAACTCTTCTTTGATGCCTCCCTTTCGGTCAATAATAGCTCCGAGGTATTTAAAGTGGTCTACCTGCTTCAGGACCTGTTCTCCCAGCTTAATCTGAGGTCTTCTTTCTTCTCGTGATATCACCATGGATTTTGTTTTAGAGCTGCTTATGACCATCCCTCTCTTCTCCAGCTCTTCCTTCCAGACTTGCAGGTTGAATTGGAGATGTGCCTCTGATTTAGCAATCAGGGCAACATCATCAGCAAATGCCAGCTCTGAAATACAGACCTGTCTCATCTTCCAGTACCCCACTGAAAACTTTCTTGTTCTCTCCTTACATGCCTTAATGACATCGTCCATGAGGAGTATGAAAAGGTAAGGTGACAGGATATCACCTTGTCTTACACCAGTGGTGGTCCTGAACTCTTCTGACTTATGGTTTGCTGTCCTCACATAATTTCTGCAAGACTTGTAGAAGCTCTGTATAGCATGAATCAGAGGTGTTGGAATGTTCTTCCTTGCCAAACAATCCCAAAGTTTGCTCCAGGGGACCCTGTCAAACGCCTTTTCTAGATCTATGAAACAAAGATGGATCTCACTCTTATACTCAAGGGCCTTTTCACTCAGCTGTCTGAGTGTGAAGATTAGGTCTTGAGTACTTCGGTTCGCTCGGAATCCACACTGGACCTCATCCAGTTGTGGCTCAGCTAGGCGTCGGAGTCTCTGCTCTAGGATTCTAGAGTAGATTTTACCAGGGACACTGAGAAGGGATATGCCTCTATGGTTTCCACACTGTCAATTGTCACCCTTTTTGAAAATTGGTGTTATGATGGCAATCTCCCAATCCTTTGGTATGGTCTTGTTATACCACGCAGCCTGTAGAACCCTTAAGAGTAATAGGTCGCCTGATGCTCCCATGTACTTAACCATTTCTGGTGTTATACCATCATGCCCTGCTGCTTTGCCCATCTTGATTTTCTCCAGTGCTGCCTTCAGTTCTTCCATCTTTATGTCATCTTCACCATCATTGGTTTTCTCTTCTGTGCTAGTGGTTATCATTTCTGATGCTTCACCATCCAGGAGTTCTGAGAAATATTCTTTCCATCTTTCCATTACTTCCTTCGGGGCAGTAAGCAATTTGCCTTGCTTGTCCTTTATAAATTTGAGAGGGCATTGTTTTTCCTTTCTCATGTTCTTTAGGGTCTTATACAACAATTTCTGGTTTTCTTGTGCATCTTTTTCTAGCTTTTCTCCAAATTCTTCCCAGGACTTCTGTTTTGCTGCTAGCACTTGTTAAACAACAATAACAACATAAATAAAAGTAGCTCAGTTGGAGACTAATGGTTGTCATTTCACAAGTGGACCTACTCTCAAAATAATGGTGGTTTGATAATCACAAAGTCAGTTCTATTGTATGGCTCTGAAACATGGAGAACAACTCAACTGTCAAGTCAGTTCTATTGTATGGCTCTGAAACATGGAGAACAACAAATACAACCACCAAGAAGTTACAACCTGTCATAAATAGGTGCTCATGTAGAATGGGATTTAAATGGTGTAACAAGATCATCAATCTGGAACTGACAACAAGTACCAGGCAAGTGCCAGTGGAACAAGAGATAAGATGAAGATGCTGGTGATGGACATGATACACATTGAGGAAACCAACTGACAACAAGAACCAGGCAAGTGCCATTGCAACAAGAGATAAGATGAAGATGCTGGTGATGGACATGATAAACATTGAGGAAACCAACTGACAACAAGAACCAGGCAAGTGCCATTGCAACAAGAGATAAGATGAAGATGCTGGTGATGGACATGATACACATTGAGGAAACCAAGTGACAACAAGAACCAGGCAAGTGCCAGTGGAACAAGAGATAAGATGAAGATGCTGGTGATGGACATGATACACATTGAGGAAACCAACTGACAACAAGAACCAGACAAGTGCCATTGTAACAAGAGATAAGATGAAGATGCTGGTGATGGACATGATACACATTGAGGAAACCTGTTGATAGAATTACTAGGCAGTCCTTGTTCTGGAATTCTCAGGTTAAAGAGAGGCAGAAGATGACAAAAGAAAAAAAAAACACACATACAAAATAAAACTGAAGGAAGATATGAAAACAATGAGGAAGACTTGATAAGACCTTGACCTCATGGCACATAACAGGACATGATATGAGTTTGTAGAAGGTCTAAGGAAGGCATGAAAAGACCTTGACCTCATGGCACATGACAGGACTTGGTATGAGTTTGTAGAAGGTCTAAGGAAGGCATGAAAAGACCTTGACCTCATGGCACATGACAGGACTTGGCATGAATGAACGAACGAACAAACTTTATTTTCAAAGGGTTGAGAATTGGGCACGCCAGACCGTCTGACATTCTGCCCTTCCTTTCTCTCACCTTTCATACTGAATTCATTTATTCCCATTTGCATTTTACATATCAATGTCAAGGAATTCAACGTTGTAAAGTAAAATAAAATAGCACACTCATATTAACAGTAACTACTTATAAACATGACATAAAATATGTTGAAAAGTACAAACATCGTCATTAGAACCTACAGTTGATATTATTAGAAAAGATAATCTGATTAGGGGGGGGCATGTAATCAGAACTAATAAAGTATTCGAAAAGTCTACGATTGTATAAATAGGGACTGAGGTTGTTTCTTATGTTATGTGGAAGACAATTCCAAAGATGAGCAAAAAAGTACGCTAAGCTTTTCTTGAATAAGTCAAGCCTAGGCTTGGGCACTTGCAATTTGTTAAAGCGTTGACTGCGTCTTTCGTTGTATTTGAACATTGGCCACAGATATGCTGGAGCATTATGTGACAGGATTTTGTGAACAAATTTAGCTTTGTTAAACAGAAGGCACTTTCTTAAGGGCAGTATTTGAAGATTTTTATATAGATCTACACACTGAGTTAGGCAGTTGTCAGAGATTAGATGCACTGCACACTTTTGCAGTGAACAAAGTCTCTTTGTGTTGGACATTGAGCAACCATCCCAGATTGTGGAGTAATGGTCAAGGTTTCCTTATATGAGAGATATATAGAACAATTTTCGTGCTTCTTCATCTAGGAAATGTTTGATTTTAGCTAATTGGTAAACTTTCTGCGCTGTTTGATTGGTCAGTGCATGTACATGTGAGTTCCAATTTAGATGCTGGTCGACGATTATACCTAGAATTTTATGTGCTTTAACGTTTTCAATTAGTGAGGATACCAATGTAGATCTGAAGTGTTGTTTTCTTTGAATTTTGTAATTTTTGTCTAGTTGATATTAACATGCATTTTGTTTTAATGATATTTATTAACATGCAATTTCCGTTGCTCCACTTAATCAGATTATCTGTATCTTTTTGTAACAATAGGTAGAGTGTGTTACAACTTTTATCACTCGCTTAAACAGTACAGTCGTTTGCAAACAGGTCACAGGATGAGTGCTTGATTGATGTGTAGTGGAAGGTCATTAATATATATGGCAAAAAGTAGAGAACAAAGTATAGAACCCTGAGGAACACCTGTATTTAACACGGCTTTGTTTGGATAGGAGTTATTGTAAGAAACTACATGTTTTCTGTCTGACAGGAATGATTTAATTATTGTCACTAGTTGAGAGTTTACTTTTGATGTTTCTAGTTTTCTAATTAAAATATTGTGATCTATCATATCAAATGCCTTTTTAAAGTCTACAAAGACTGCCCCACACGTGTTGTTGTTGTTAATATTTAGGTGCCAGTTGTCTATCATCTTTGTTAGAGCAGTGTGACATGAATGTTTAAGTCTAAACCCCGACTGACTATCAATTAGCAAGTCATTGTTAACTAGGTATTGTAGCGTTATTTTATGTATATGTTTTTCCAGTGGTTTGGATAGCGATGATATTAGAGAGATTGGCCTATAGTTACCAAAGTTAAAATTAACGGAGGAACCAGGTTTGAAAAGAGGATATACCTTAGTGACTTTAAAGTGCGATGGAAAATAACTCTTTGCGATAACATAGATTGTATATGTATGTTAGTGAATCACTAATAACTGCGCAGCATAGCGCAGTATTCGATTACTGATTCTGTCAAGTCCTGATGAGTTATTCTCTTTAAGGCCTAGAAGATAGTTATACACTTCATTAATTATCATAAACGGAATGTCGGATGGGATTGTGTTGGTGCATTTGTTCTCACAGAATGCTGACAGTTGGCCTAGGTCATAAGGGGAATCTGGTATCGTAGATTTAAGACTGGTTATTTCTGCATGAAAGTAATTGCTGAAGTCTGTACAAGTAAATGAGGTACTGGGGGTTAACGAGTCTGGCGAATGTCGTTTGTTTACTAAAGTGTTGATTGCTTTCCACATATCTTTACTGTTTGTTTTGTTCTGAACTAAGTTTTTAAAGTATGTTTTCTTTTCTCTACGTATTAAATATTGCACCTTGTTTCTTTGTGCTCTGTATGTGTTAAAGTTTTTATTTTTGTGAGCTTGACCTCATTGCTTCATGGCTTTTAGCCCTGCTGGTGTGATCCAAGGAGATTTTTCTGTTGTTTCACATGAACTTCTTTAGCTGGTGCGTGGTTATCAAACAAACAATGAAAGATACGTTTTATGAGCAATGACGTCATCAGAATCAGAAAGTTGGTAAACACTGGCTAGAGGTGCAACTCGCAAATCATGTGGAAATAGTTCATGGTTGAAATTTGTGAAACTTCTAGATTTAATACTTATATGTTTATTTCTGGGAGCTTTATATTTATTCTTTGACCACGTGCAACAAATTGGATAGTGGTCACTCACTGCGACAATAGGAACAGAGCATTCTATAATGTTTTCTGCACAGGTGACGTATCTGTCGTCAATTGTTGTGGATGATGTTTTTGATACCCTGGTAGGCTGGTTGACTATTTGTTTTAAGTTGTAAGATAGTATGATGTTTTCCCACGTTTGGCTTGTGTTGTGCATGTCGATGTTGAAGTCGCCTAGAAGAATAACTTCTTTGGCAGTGGTAAATACTTTGTCCATCATAGTGGTTGTGACGACTGGCCCAATCTTCTCTTCATTTAATTTAAGAGACACCATTTTTAAAAAATTCATCTTCAATGCATGATCGAAAAGCCGGTAAAAATACGCAGCAAATTTCGCTCGTTGATATTCTCCTATCTAGTACTATTTTTAGATTAACGACGTCATTCTAGATCTAACCTCAATGGCCTAAAACCAGTTTTGAATTAGGGCAGACTACTTAGACTTAGATAAAACCAGTTAAACCCACTTTAGGGAACCCCCACGTGACTTTTAACGTTATTGATTGGAGCGTGTATCGGATGCCAAAGTCACATGAGGCACGCTTCAGGTCACGTGCCCAAGTGGAAATAACACGCTAAAAGTTGCGCCAAACAAGGCAACTTTTACTGGCATCCAGGCAGGCGAGGGGGCCAGACCTAATCTAAGACCGCTGCTAATTCACGCGTTAAAGCACTGTGAAGTCACGTGTCTAAATTGCTGATTAGAGTCCAATCTCTGAGTAGTCTATGGGGGAGCCTTGCATGACAGTCCAATCTCAGAGAAGAATATGGAGTCGAGCACAGTGAAGGCAGATCCGAACCATTCGAGACCTACCTGATGCAACGTCATAAGGAGACAGGACAACCAACCACGCGTCACTATCAGCCAGGGGCTGAAAAGTTAAGTTCCTGTTTCAAAGGGAACTCATCATATCAATGTCTTAGCCGAGCCAGTAGATGAGGAAAATACTTGAATTGTGAGATGTATATCACATACAGCATACACACAATTTCCATCGACAATACCATCATTCACTTAAATTTTAATAAACCAATTGGGTGTATATATACTACTGGACAAAAGTTAAGGGCCACCAAGAAAAACTCCTCTATGGACCAATTAAATGCAACCAGGTGTAAACAATTTATTACAAAATAAAGTTGATTCATATGTGGAAAAGATCAGTCAAGTTTTTTAAAATAATGTGTGACTTCCTAACAAAAAGAAATTCAACTCACTTTTTCATCTTTTGAACCAGTGGGGCATGTTGCAAAAACGACGAGTTTTTGCAGAAACAATGGCAATTTTCACGTGCGGGTTAAAGTGACCCAGTTTCTGGACATTTAACAAAAATTAACCTAGTGCACACAGAAATGTATTCTGTGTGCACTAGATTAATTTTTTTAAAATGTCCAAAAACTGGGTCACTTTAACCCGCACGTGAAAATTGCCATTGTTTCTGCAAAAACTCTTCGTTTTTGCAACACGCCCCACTGGTTCAAAAGATGAAAAAGTGAGTTGAATTTCTTTTTGTTAGTAAGTCACACATTATTAAAAAACACTTGACTGATCTTTTCCACGGATGAATCAACTTTATTTTGTAATAAATTGTTTACACCTGGTTGCATTTAATTGGTCCATAGAGGAGTTTTTCTTGGTGGCCCTTAACTTTTGTCCAGTAGTATATGTACCTGTAAAGGGCAATTTTTACTATCTTGCAATATAATACATTTATATTCTTATTAGGTTCGCAAATATTTTGTAAGCAAAGTATTTCCTTTTTAAGTGCTTAAGGAGAAGTCATTTTTGGGTTGCTTCCCTTGAAAATAGTTCTGTCATCTTCGATCGGACTCCGCAGACGACTCTAGGCCTACTGCGATTTATTCTGTGGCTGGGTAGGAATAGATTGTTCTTGCTTCAGTATATCTATGGCCTGAATTTATACGTAGTGTTTGTATGAGTAGGACGAGTCTGTCTTATATATGGATATCTTTGCATTTCTAAGTCGAACTAATTTGGTTGTCGCTAGAAAAGGTCAAAGGCTATGCAGCGGAAGTATCGCTAGCAAAGGGTGTGATCCATGGCTGTCATCCTGTGAGGATGCCGAGTTTTGTTGTAGCAGGCTTTTTGCCGAAATAGTGATCTATATATGGATGGGGAAAAGTGATAATCATTTAGACATGTTGTATGTACTTTACCCCAGTGTTTATTCTCTTTTGCCAAGGAATGGCAAAGTTATATTTCGCATAAAAAGGTAAAACCACAATTTATTATGAACTTGGGCTTCGCCATCGTTGTTGATAAGCAGATGCACAGTGGTACTTTTAAAAAGAATATCCATTCAAAGGAAGAAGACATTCCTATGTATCAGCACTGGATTGTATGATATTATTCAATTACCTCTATGAGAGAACCTATGAAGAAATGAGGACATTTAATGAATGACTAATTTTGGTCTATATTCTATAGTGAGTGAAGCTCACGAGAGAGAGAACAGCCATGTTGAAATTCATATACTTTGTATTTATCGAGTGAGAAAAAGGGATGCCTGTACTATCGCTCGATGAACCAAGAGATCACTGCTACATGTGAGAACCCATGTCTGGGATTCCTATATTATGAAATATATATATATTGAACTTTACGTGAAGGAATATTCGCTAGACGAGGTTAGGTCTAGGAGCCTTCCTATGTATTGGTTATGGTCTGACGTGCCCAGTCAGTAAAGCCAGATGATTTACATGATGGAACGCTGAATGCTTATTTACGAATGCTCCATTATGATATTTGCCAAGCATGAATGCTAACTTAAGATGATATTCCTGTGATCAACATTATGCTGTCTATGTCGACATTTGTTCCTGTAACCATACACGTACTGTCCAAGTGTGCGTCCCATTAAATGTTATAAAAAGACCACCGTAGTTCCAGTACTTCTTGAATTCGAACAGTGTGAGTATGAGTGATGTACTACCAACCTGTCAACTCTATCGAATCATTCTACCATTCGCGTACTGACATTCAGATACACACTCATTGTTTACACTCACATTCTTGTCGGAGCCTCATCACGTTCCAGGACAAGATGACCTGTATGACCAAAACTGTGCTGGGTTTGATGAGTTGACAATCGTTACACTTTACTACACCAGTCCCAACATCTACATTTATCCACTGGTGGACATTCACATCATTTAGCAAATAAAGCATGATTCAACAACTAGTAGCCAGTATGAGTTAACAACTACACAAAGAAAGGTTTTAACAACTGGTGTGCCAGCTTCCTGGGTCAACCTGCACAGTGACCATATTGAGAAGTAAACTACTGAGACCAGACGTTCCTTGGGGTCTGTTACGACACACAAATACATCAGCAGTACAACTCTACAGTGATGTCAGCGTGACCTGTCCTGTCGAGAGTATGCAGTAACTAGGTCAGGGTTTGTTGACATTTGGTTCATTGGACATTTGCCATACAACTGACAGTGTTACACAGCAAGCTTGGTTGAAACATAGAACATTACACATCAGGACTGGAGAATATTTGACAGTGTTTGCGAAAGAAAATGTTATTGAACTGAGAAGTCCTACATTGATTGTTATCATTCAAATCAACGATGGAGCTTCTATTTCTGTGTTGAATTTAAAATAATTAGACCAGAAGTATTTGTTTAATAAAGTACCACAGTACTGTACTATTAGGCAGTGTAACTGAGCCTTCATTCCAACACATTCTTTCTGCAACACTCTATTTACATCATATTGCCATACTATTTATGCATTTATGTATTTATGTTTAACTATTTATATGTGATATTTGTTTGTATCCAGCGGGTTGTTGTTTCGGTTGGGCGGTGTCACACAGCAGAGTATCCCACGTAATAGAGGGTCGGATGTGTGCGTTTCTATAGGTGCAATTTTCTTCATTGGAAATTTGCTGCGACAGCTGTTGCTATTAGTGTTAGCTGTGAAGTCTGTACTCATTGTTGTTTTTGTAATATTCCTCTGTTCTTTAGTTTGTTTTGATTTGTTTGTAATTTGTTGGTCTACCCTATTCTATCTTTCAGTTCTATTCTCAATTTATATTTATATACTGTGGCGTTATTTGTATTTGTTATCCTCTTGCGGTTTATCTTTTATTGTTTTTCCAATTTTATTTATTTCATTTCCGCAAATGTTTTCATGTTTTTCTGTATAACTGTTTTGTTTTGTGCCTGATCGACATACACTATTTAAAATATAGTTGATCATATAAATTGATGTACAAGAATCAACTGATAGTTAATTGCTATTACTAAAGGTACACAGTTGATGATATAAAACACTATTTCTGGTGCACTGCACTTATATTATAGAGTGAACCAGCAACTTATAGCTGTTATTATATAAGGATTTATACAAGACCTTTGTAAGGCTTGTTTCCCACAGTGATTGGGATAGTTAAGTACTATTTTTCACAGGTTACAAAGTTATCATACAAAGTCTTTGATTAAGACTAAGAAAGTAAATTTATTTACTTTTGCAAATTACTGATCTTATTAGACAAGATGTCTACCTTGGATTATTTTATCACACAAGGCAGGGCTCTTGATAAGACTGGTCAGCAGTTAGAAGAATGGGCAGTTGCTCAATATGACAAAGCATTGGCTGCTGAAGAAAGAAAAGCATTGATTGAAGAAAAGAAATTAGAAGCTGAGGAAAGAAAATTACAAAGAGAGGATGAACAAAAGAAATTGCAGATACAGACTGATGAAAAAAGATTCCAGATGGAAATGGAAAAAGAGAAAAGAAAAGATGAAGCTGCTGCTGAAGAGAAAAAATTACAGGCTGCTGCAGAAGAGAGAAAATTACAAGCTGAAGCTCAAGAAAAAAAAAGCAATAAGAGAACATGAACACCAAAAAGAACTTTTAGCATTTGAGTGAGAAAAGTTAAAGTTAACAAACATAAGTAATGTTAATCAAGCATCTAGTGGTAATGGTAAACCCTTTACTTACAAGGTCAAGGTACCAGCGTTCAACCCTTCCAGTGATGACATAACATTCTGGCTAAACAGATTTGAACGCTCGTGTCGAGCACATAATGTGGACAAATCACAATATGCTAACCAGTTATCAGAAAATCTGAAAGGTGATTCTCTGACTAGTTTAAGTTTGGTTGAAGAGGCTGACAAAGATAACTATGATGTTATTAGGGCAGCCTTATTAAAGAAGTATCAGTTGTCTGAAGAGGGTTATCGGAAGTTGTTTAAGACAATGGTGCCTGAGGCAGGTGTAGAATTCTCAGAATTCATTGCAAGGACACGACTTACATTTGATCGTTGGATTGAGCTATCCAAAACAGAAAAGACTTATGAAGCCCTTATGGACTTGATACTCAGAGACAAGATTATGTCAAGTATAAATAAACCTTTCCTCGAATTCTTACATGAGCGTAAACCTAAGTCTCTAAAAGAAATGGAACAGTATTGTACCCAATACGTCACTGCACATCCGGACGTAGCCATTAGCAACAGTAAGGTTAAAGAAGGTATGCCAGTTGCTTCTGCAACACCATACAACCCTAATCACTCTCACAAATTCCAAGGACCTCAAAATAAGTTTAATAAAAAAGGTAACTATTACAGTTATCAGAACCAAGGTAACCAATCATTTCAGGGTTCTTCTTCGAATACCTGGAGAAGAGCTGACAGCCCTCGATTCAGGGGTGGTCATAATTACAGGAACTTTCGCAAAGGAAGTCATTCTAGAAACTATCCAAGTTTTCCTTCATGGAGACAACAGGATCATAATTACCGAGATACTCATTATAATGAATATGATGATAGTAACCAAAGGAGCTATGATTCAAACCCGAGTAGAGGTTATAATAGTGGAAACAATGATAAGTACAGAGGCAATAATAACAGAGGTAGAGCACAATTCAAAAAACATAAAGCTCATTACCAGGCGAACTCTGCACAGCAAGAGTCCCACGAAGCCTATAAACAAAATAAAGATAATGATGACTCTAATAATATGGCATGTGCCGCTTTTGATTTTGGGAGAGCATCTCAGTGCCCCCAATGCAAAACATTATTTGAGCCAACCACAGTGTCTACTTTAAGCTGTGGCCATCCTCTTCCCGCTCTTCCTGCGTCAATCGCGCATGATGGGAGAGGTTCTCTTGTCTTACACAAAGGTTTAGTAAATGACAATCCAGTCTCAGTACTTTTTGATTCTGGATGCACAACTATTGGGGTTAGGCAGTCACTCATAGATCCTTCTCATTCTACAGGCAAAGTAGTCAAATGCGTAACATTTGGCGGCACCATAGAGAAATACTCTACCGCTATCATTAGGATTGCTACTCCTTTCTTCACAGGAGATGTACACGCATGTCTTTTGCTGGATCCGATCGCTGATCTTATCATCAGTCGCATTCACGGAGTCAAAGAATGTACTCCGGAGCAAATTTCCGTTTGGGAAAATCAAAATATGCAATCTGCTAATGCAGTAGTCACTAGAGCTCAAGCTCTCAATATGCCTGAAACTTCATCTGTTGAAGATAATGAAGTGCATAACCAAGATGATCCCTTGGTAATTTCTCGTGACTCGTTTATAAAACAACAAGAAGAAGATCCGACTCTTAAGAAATTCTTCACTCTTGTAACAAAAGGTGATCCGAATAAAGATTCAAATTGTAAATCTTGGATTACAATGAAGAATGGCGTACTTGTACGTATGGTGCAAGACTCCACTAAGTCAAGTCATTCTCAGATTCTTGTACCCAAGAATTTGAGAGTTAAGATCTTACAACATGCACACGACTCTCAGTGTGCTGGTCACATGGGTTTTTCCCGTACTAAGTCAAGAGTTCTTGCGGCTTTCTTTTGGCCTTTTGTGAACAAGGACATACGGATCTATTGTCGATCCTGTAAAGTATGTCAAGAAGTCAAATCCAAAGGTCCTCGTCATGCTGCGCCTATTCAGGCTGCAGATATTCCTATTCGTCCATTCCAGAAAATGGCGATAGACATCATTGGTCCATTCAAGATCAAATCTGCTAGAGGACATCAGTTTATCTTAACGTGTGTAGACATGTGCACACGTTGGCCAGAGGCTATCCCTCTAAAGAGCATTACTACCGCTGACATTGCAGATGCTCTTTGGCTTATATTTTCTCGGCTGGGATTCCCCGGAGAAATATTATCAGATCATGGCACCCAACTGATATCGGATACCATGTCTCAAGTAATGTCTACTCTACAGATAGAGAGATCTTTGAGTAGCATCTATCATCCTATGTCCAATGGGATGGTCGAGCGACTAAATAGAACACTTAAGAACTTATTAGGGAAGATAACTGAGGATCATCCTCAGGATTGGGATAGGGTTTTACCCGCGGCCCTCTTCGCGTACAGAGAGGTCCCCAATGAACATACAGGGTTTTCGCCCTTTGAACTTGTCTTTGGCGCGCGACCGCGCGGCCCAATGTCTTTGCTGCATGATCTTATAACAGCTGACAATATTGACGATGACACAAAATCTTCTTACGAGTATGTCATCGCGCTGAGACAAAAGATTATCGAAGCATGCAAATTGGCAACGTCCTCTTCTGAGTTTGCTAAGCAGAAGGCAAGACAATTTGCTAATAAGAAGAGAACTTTACGACAACTTTGTCCTGGTGACAAAGCATTTGTTTTGCTACCTTGTCGTGAAAATAGACTCCTTATTAGTTGGAAAGGTCCGTACGATATAATATCGAAAATTTCAGATGTTGACTACATCGTCGATATTAACGGGAAGCATAAAACCTTCCACATCAATATGCTTACGGAGTTCCATGAACGTCCTGACTATCTACAGCCTATTTTCCAGGCAACGGACGATTCTCATGTCAAACATGGTCATTACTCATCACTGTCTGTAATACAGGATGAGGAAACAAGTTTTTCGGATGTTAATCTCCCGCTTCCAATGATCCCACTTCATTCTAGTGAATCATGGAAAGACGTTACTGTTTCTCCTGATTTGTCTCTAGGAGAACGGCGACAAGTTTCGTCTATGTTACAAACATTTCAGGATGTCCTCACTGACATCCCTGGACAAACTCATGTCATTGAGCATGACATTGTTCTAACTGAACATACTCCAATTAGGGTTAGGCCTTATCCTATCCCTATACATTTCCAAACACAGGTTGAAAAGGAGTTGGATGAAATGATAGATTTACAAATAATCGAACCATCCACTTCTGCATATTCTTCGCCGATGGTTATTGTTCGAAAAAAAGACAATAACATACGTCTTTGCGTTGACTATCGCAAATTGAATCAAGTTACGAAGTTCGATGCTGAACCTATGCCTTTACTAGAAGAACTACTTACGCGTCTTTCTAAATCGCATTTTTTCACTAAACTTGATTTGTCTAAAGGATATTGGCAAGTTCCATTATCCGAACGCGCCAAACCTCTTACCGCTTTCTCTACTCCCAGAGGCCTTTTCCAATGGAATTTTATGCCTTTCGGCCTTATGAACGCACCAGCTACATTTGTACGCATGATGCGTCGAATCCTATCGTATCGGTCAGATGTCATTGCTTATCTAGACGACATCTGTCTTTTCAGCGATACTTGGGAAGATCACTATTCAGGATTAGTTGAATTATTATCAACTCTGCGTGAGTATAACCTGACAGCAAAACCATCTAAAGCTTGTATTGGCTTTAGCGAAATTGCTTTCTTAGGCCATCGAGTAGGTCACGGTTTCTTGAAGACAGAAGACCATAATATCACTAAGATACTTAACATCTCTATCCCTAGGACTAAAAAGCAAGTGCGAAGTCTTTTAGGTCTCATACAATTTTATGGACGTTTCATTCCGAATCTGTCCTCTATCATGGCACCTCTCTCTACACTATTAAAGAAAGGGTCGCCTAACATGGTTCACTGGTCTCATGAATGCCAATCTTCACTAGAGAAGATCAAAACTATGTTTTCATCACCACCTATTTTAGTGTTACCTACAACAGATAAGACATTTGTTCTTCGTAGTGACGCTTCATCCACTGGGATTGGAGCGGCACTAATGCAAGAGTACTCTGGAACTCTGCATCCTGTAATGTACATATCCAGAAAACTTAATGCTGCAGAAAGGAATTACTCGGTTTTAGACCGTGAATTATTGGCAATGGTTTGGTCAATTCTCAAACTCCAAAGATTCCTTCTGGGCGCGCATTTCGTAGTGGAAACTGACCAAAAAGCTCTTACGGCTATCCAAAGTAAGAACTTGAAGAGCTCGAGATCAACTCGATACGCAATCGCTCTTCAACCTTTTCATTTTTCGGTACGAGCTATCCGTGGTTCAGAAAATGTGATGGCGGACATTCTGTCCAGATGCCCACATGATGCCACTTAACTGTTAAATATTGGATCTTTTTAATATGTATAACTTTACAACAGTTATTTTTTGTTTCTTTACTAAGATACACATTTGTAATTTAATAATAGATGATGGTATCGCTACTTAGCGGTTTATTGATGTTAATTCACCGCTGTTCTTTGATGATTGTTTCTTCATAAATCATAAATTTAAGATTGTAGTGTGAATTTTTGGTATGCATTGTATAATTACCAGAATTGTATTATACGTACATCACACCTTCCTGGAAACATTTATTCGTAGGGAAACAATTTCTCTCAGATTTTGAGATATATATTCTCACCAGTCATATTAGGAATTATAGTTATTCCTGATATTTTCATCTGCGCAGTATTCTTGCGTTGTGAGCCTATTCTACGGTGCTCCTAGATGTATTTAAAAAAAAAAAATTTTATTTTTTTTTTTTCCCGGGAGGTGTGGTAAGACTGTAAAGGGCAATTTTTACTATCTTGCAATATAATACATTTATATTCTTATTAGGTTCGCAAATATTTTGTAAGCAAAGTATTTCCTTTTTAAGTGCTTAAGGAGAAGTCATTTTTGGGTTGCTTCCCTTGAAAATAGTTCTGTCATCTTCGATCGGACTCCGCAGACGACTCTAGGCCTACTGCGATTTATTCTGTGGCTGGGTAGGAATAGATTGTTCTTGCTTCAGTATATCTATGGCCTGAATTTATACGTAGTGTTTGTATGAGTAGGACGAGTCTGTCTTATATATGGATATCTTTGCATTTCTAAGTCGAACTAATTTGGTTGTCGCTAGAAAAGGTCAAAGGCTATGCAGCGGAAGTATCGCTAGCAAAGGGTGTGATCCATGGCTGTCATCCTGTGAGGATGCCGAGTTTTGTTGTAGCAGGCTTTTTGCCGAAATAGTGATCTATATATGGATGGGGAAAAGTGATAATCATTTAGACATGTTGTATGTACTTTACCCCAGTGTTTATTCTCTTTTGCCAAGGAATGGCAAAGTTATATTTCGCATAAAAAGGTAAAAACCACAATTTATTATGAACTTGGGCTTCGCCATCGTTGTTGATAAGCAGATGCACAGTGGTACTTTTAAAAAGAATATCCATTCAAAGGAAGAAGACATTCCTATGTATCAGCACTGGATTGTATGATATTATTCAATTACCTCTATGAGAGAACCTATGAAGAAATGAGGACATTTAATGAATGACTAATTTTGGTCTATATTCTATAGTGAGTGAAGCTCACGAGAGAGAGAACAGCCATGTTGAAATTCATATACTTTGTATTTATCGAGTGAGAAAAAGGGATGCCTGTACTATCGCTCGATGAACCAAGAGATCACTGCTACATGTGAGAACCCATGTCTGGGATTCCTATATTATGAAATATATATATATTGAACTTTACGTGAAGGAATATTCGCTAGACGAGGTTAGGTCTAGGAGCCTTCCTATGTATTGGTTATGGTCTGACGTGCCCAGTCAGTAAAGCCAGATGATTTACATGATGGAACGCTGAATGCTTATTTACGAATGCTCCATTATGATATTTGCCAAGCATGAATGCTAACTTAAGATGATATTCCTGTGATCAACATTATGCTGTCTATGTCGACATTTGTTCCTGTAACCATACACGTACTGTCCAAGTGTGCGTCCCATTAAATGTTATAAAAAGACCACCGTAGTTCCAGTACTTCTTGAATTCGAACAGTGTGAGTATGAGTGATGTACTACCAACCTGTCAACTCTATCGAATCATTCTACCATTCGCGTACTGACATTCAGATACACACTCATTGTTTACACTCACATTCTTGTCGGAGCCTCATCACGTTCCAGGACAAGATGACCTGTATGACCAAAACTGTGCTGGGTTTGATGAGTTGACAATCGTTACACTTTACTACACCAGTCCCAACATCTACATTTATCCACTGGTGGACATTCACATCATTTAGCAAATAAAGCATGATTCAACAACTAGTAGCCAGTATGAGTTAACAACTACACAAAAAGAGTTTAACAGTACCCTATGCCTGGTTCATTCTATTAGATGTTACATATTGTCTGATATTTATCTTCCTTTATAAGGGAGAGAGGGCTCATAAAATATAACATATAACCCCAGTAATAATTAAGGATAATAATAATAGATAACTGAGAAGTGGACTATGGTAGCGAGAGACCAAATATCTCCTTACAAACTTTTCCAGACCTTTGTCTAGTTAGGAGAATTTACACTCTTTGTCTCCCTTCAGCCAGTGGAGAAACCCAACAGGATTTCTTGAGCCAAATCTTCCTCAGGGTGATCCCGGAAATGCTTCACTTAATTATATCTATTATTTTTAACTACTATAAGTTCTTATCCTTCCTACGCTACGCCACAGTGGTGAAATCTTCATACCAGATGGTTCCTGCACTGGGATTTCTATAAAGATTCTTCTTCTTCTTTGATCCTTAGCCGCCGACCGTCAAAGCAGTCAGTGGCCATCACACCTAGTGGCGTCTTGTAGGGCAACAACAAATTGATTCCACTTTGCTCGGTCGGTGGCCATCCTTCGTACAGTGCCCCAACTCTGGTTCATTATTTGCATCTCAGCCTCCACAGTCCTCCGCCAGGTTGTTTTTGGTCAGCCTCTTTTTCGTTTTCCTTCAGGGGTCCAAAGCATAGCTGTTCTTGTGATGGCATCGGGGTCTCTTCTGAGGACATGACCAACCCAGTTCCAGCGTCTGCCAGCTCTATAAAGATACCCGACTAGAAATCATCCCTGACTCAGTGTTTTTATTTCTAACCATATGCACTCGGTCTCTGCATGAGTTTGTTGAGAGGCCTATGCTCCCTGGGGAGCTCAAGAGTAATGAATGAATGAAATCTGCATTCTGAAAAATGATACCACATGTATTCAAAATAACTTCCATCTTCAAGTTGAAGAGTCGGATCATTCCTAATTATTTAAAGGTTAAGTGATAATTTACAAAGCTGTAAAGGGAATTGAATGAGAACTAATAAAATATAAAATTAGGACAAAATGAAATAAAACTTAGTTCAAATATACTGACCCCAGGCTACAAGCATCTGGGAAAATTGGC
Source organism: Oreohelix idahoensis (assembly GCA_024509875.1). Lineage (NCBI taxonomy): Eukaryota > Metazoa > Mollusca > Gastropoda > Stylommatophora > Oreohelicidae > Oreohelix > Oreohelix idahoensis. The sequence continues at coordinate 174,363 of JAMPIV010005607.1, read as the reverse complement.
CCTAGATACTGGCCTCTCATTCTTTAAGAGTTAATGGGGGTTTTGAGAAACATGTTGAACATTGTGAGTTCACTGAAATGTTTAAACAACAAATTTTGATTATTTACTAATATTATTAACAAATGAACTACTTACTTCATAACCTGATTCCAGTTTTATTTTTTTATGTGTAAATGCTGCCTTTGTTTCAACATTTCTTGAAACCTGAAAAGAAATAATTATTTTTAAACCAAACATATGTTATTATCAAAATGACACCACATATTCACATGAACTTGCAAGTTTCTTTTTCCATTCTTAATTCTATGAAATCTAGGTCAAAGAATTAACAAACAAAAATTTTTTTTTAAAACATTTCTATCATTTTTTTTTTTTAATTGGTGCAGCACCAGAACACGACATAAACAGTACAAAAACAACCAGGGCCTGACAGGGAAACAAAGAATATAAGCACTGTACCCTAAAGGGCATGTTGTAGATGGTGACTAAGGGGGGTCAAGACAGGAGCCAGCTACACCAATCGGAGAAACTTGATGCCAAACAAAACAACAAAAAAACATTAAAAACCATCTTAAAAAGCCATCCAATTCAACTCAAACATCCAAGATAGATGAGATTCTCAATTTTGGAAGTGTATGGGATGGTCCAGACAAAGTCATACAGATTTTTTACTACTTAATTACTTATTTTTCTTCCAGAGACATCTCCAGACTTGGCACCTAGAATGTTTGAACACTAAATAAAGAAAGGAAATTGGTGGCAGCAGAATAAGAAATTTTAAAACTGACACACTATAGTGCGTTTCAAAAAGATCGGTCGACGATTGACTTCAAATATCTCCATATTCCTTGCACTGATAAACATGATTTTTTGCATGTGGTCTTATATTTTCAATGTTCCAAAGTTTTTATAAAATTAAATGTTGCAGGTAGTGTTCTTTTCTTGTAACGGCTAATTCCTTTGATCTTTTTTAACGAAGTAATTATTTTGTCCTGGAAGAAAATAATTTACCGTAAATGATGGAAGTTGCATATTTTTGGCATAGGCGACTATACAATTCGAATGTTAGAGGGGTTTGTTAACTGATTACTACGTGAGGTCCTTTTTTATTTCTTTGAAATATTTGAGAGAATAATAACGCCTATTCGTTGTAAATGTTACTTTTTATACTAAAACGTGAATGGATGCATGAAGAGGTGAAAGTACTGTGTATGTTAAAAATAGTAGTGAAATTGTGGAGATAAAAAGGAAATGAATTGGTTTACATATACACATAGATGGAGGAGAAAACATTTAAAACATATAAGGTATTTACACACTTATTCTGAGTCAGACGAGTCTAACATATTGATGACTATTCTCGGCTGAACGAACGACAGTCCATCTTTTTTCCAATAGTCATTTTCTTCTTTTAAGACATGGTCTTCACATTTACACCAATAATCTTTGTCTATCTGCGAGAGGGCGGCATATGTTAGTTCTTTCATATTGCATAGTTTGAAAGTTTTATTTTCAGCTGCCACCTGTCCTTTAACTTTTGCCCAAACGAGTTCAATTGGGTTTAAATGTGAATGATAAGGTGGCAGTCTCAAACACATATGACCATGCTGTTGAATCAACTTGTCTATATGGAATATCTTGGTCTTTTGTGATTTCTTAACAAGGGACAGTAATTCAGGTTTCAGAAACCCCTCGTTAAATGGAATGTCTTCTTTTCTAAGACAAATCTTTATAGCATCTTTTGTACTCGAAGATGTCGGGATTTTATCTTCTTCTGGCACAGCGTTGTGGTATGATGCGTTGTCCATTATCAGACAGGATGGCCTGTCTATGGACTGAAGAAGAGTATTTTCAATCCACTCTCTAAATATGTTACCGTTCATCTCGGTATGATAGTCCCGGTTGTCCGTATAATTGAAAGTGAAAATAAGTTCAGCATTTTTCACTAGCCCATTATGTCTGCTGCCTGCATGTGCCATTATCAGACGTTGTCCTTTTTCACTGGGTACACATCTTTTAATCGTTCCATCTGATAACTGCCATTCCTTTTCACTTGTGTGGTGTGCATTGATCCAAGTTTCATACACAATATCATAATCTTGATTACGCATTTCCCGTACTTCACGTAAATATTTACTTCTCATAGATACTAAGTGCGGCTTCTCGCAGATGACGTTTCTTCCACTAGCGTATTTCCTAAACGTAAAGCCAATGCTTCTAACAGTTCTCCATAATGTTGATTTTGACACATCAATGTCATTGTGTGTTCTCAGCCGAATTTTCAGTTTTCGTAGTGTCACAGTTTCTTTGGAATTGAACATTCTACATATCTCTCTTCTAATCACATTCCTGTCAAAACTATCTACTACTTCCTTTCTTCCTTGCGTCCTGGTATTGATTGAACTGAAAATTCCATTAGCTTTGAGTAATTGATGAAATGAGCGTTTACTTAAACCCAAAGCGTGAATAGTTCTCTTTTCAGGATTTGAGAGACTCCGATACAGTTTACCACGCTTAGCTTCTCTGTAGAAATATTTATACATCTTCACTGCCATTGTATGCAGTGTAAGGAACTTGACTTTCATACCCATTGGATTACAGACCTAGAATACCACAAGATACGCCTGTGCACTGAAATACACAATCAGTAGAACGGTAACTGAATGCCCAATGTTCAAAACAGTGCGATAGTGAGCTGAAACACGGGGAACATCACGTGAAATGCGTTCAAGATGTTAAATCGAAATAGCTCACAAATATGAAGGGGTAAGCCCTCTCAATATACGGTTGGACTAGGAGGTGGTCGATTTTGTATACTTTAAATAAAGAAAATTTAAAACCATAAGTTTGTTAACGAGGAAAAAAATGTCCCCCTCGGGACATAGCGATCATTAGGTCATATGCAAAGTTGCAACAATTACGATCAAATGGTTGCAGAGATATTGAATATTAAACAGCGGCAAACATTGTGAAACGCACTATAGGACTGTGTGAAACAAAATGAATAGAAATGAGGAAATATAACACATGAAACACAGAGCTCACTGTAGAAATCACACCTCACAGCATACATGCCAGGTAGTACAGGTTACTCGCAATATGTACATGTTTTTATCATTTTCAGATCAGTATGGCCGTACTTACTTTCCACACATGTTTTCCCTTAATTATTAACCCTTTACAATTTGATTAGGCCAAAAACGCCATTGCGCAAAGTCTACCTTCCAAAATTGAGAGTGGGAACACTGTTTAGTGAGACCTGAGTATTTCTGGTACGAGAGAAGCTTCCATTTTCTGAAATTCTTTTCTGAATCGATCAATATTTTGATTTTTCATGATTTATTTGCAGTGGAATTTTTGCTTTGGGAGCTGAGAGGTGACTTGTATTTGATCAGGAAGATTATGATGGGGTTGAATCAGATGTGAATATTAAATACAGGCCTCTGACAATGATGAAAGTGAATCTAGTGAAAGACTTAAGCCTAATAATATTGATGACAGATCAAATGTAGGAGGTAGTCAATACAGCATACTTTTGTTAAAATTTGTGACTTTGTAAGAAACCCATGACCTAAACTCGCACTAGATCTAGTTTATCTGGTCACGGACTTGAGACATGAAGGGCTCACAGCAAAAGTCATAGTGGAGTTTATTAAAAGGCCTAAACATTTAACCAACAGAGAGAACCCATGTGATGATGATCAGACCACCTCCTGTTGTGAGGCACCGTATCGAGTTTCCTATTATATCCAAAGTGAAGAATTGTACCAAATGTGCAAACAAGGAATATGCAGTAAATAAGATCTTTTTCCGCAACTTACCTATCCTCCAAGCAGATTCTGTGACCCAAGAAGTATTCGGTGAAGCACATTTCATGGCATATAGACGTGACATGAACCTGAAGGATCTTCTTGTTCACAGCCATCTCCCAAAGGAGAATGCCACTCACTTTGGCACACTACCCTGTGGTCGGACACGATGCAACACGTGCAAGTATGTCATCCAAAACCACAAGGTGTCTTTTCCTGAGGCTAGTACACCATCACCAGTAGCTTCACGCATGAGTCGCGCAATGTCATTTATATGATCAAATGTAAATGCTACTGCAAAACCTAAATTGGCCAAACGACTTGGGGACAGATTCAGCCAGCACCTGAATGACATCTCTCAGCAAAAGAGGGGATTTCATTGCATTGGGAAACATATGGAGAACAAGAGAAATCAAGTCCAACACGAAAATAAGAATCTTCAACTGAAATGTGAAGTCAGTCCTATTGTATGGCTCTGAGACATGGAGAGCAACAAAAACAACAACTAAAAAGCTACATACTTTTATAAACGTGTGCTTGCGTAGAATAGAAGGACTGAAATGGTATGACAAAGTCACAAATGTGGAACTGATTTTAGCACAGGGCCAACACCCCTGTCTATGTAATATATCTTAACCATTGTGGAAACAGCAATAAATGCAAAAACTTTGATGCGGGAAGGACAACCAGAGTCTCCTTTGTATGGTTCTTTTTTAAACATTTTTCAGACTTATGTACAGGTTATTCATCTCCGAGTTGTGGTATGTATGCCTCACAGTGAAGATACACCTCTATTGCTGTCAAAGGAAGTGCAGGAAGTGCAGAAAGTGCATAGGATGCTAAGGGACCAGGATTATTATCAGCAACATTCAAAACTGCCTAATGGAAATAAAAATCATCAAGAATTATACATCACGGCTGTTTGCCAGCGATCTTTTAGTTATTTCCCCTTTTTCAGCGACTGCGCTATTTATAGCTATCGTGTCAGAGGTCACGTGGTAACTTCCTAACTGGAAAAAAAGGTGGCGGATTTTACTTTTGATAGGGCTTAATTAATGTTTTTAGGCTACTTTATTATTATAAATACCGACTTTAATTTTGCGTAAAGCTAGACTAGAAATGTTAGAGTAAATTTTAGAACAAGAACAAACATTTTATCACAATTAGAACAGAAGATATAATAGTCTGAAATAGTGTAAAATTTACGTTTTTTTTATATTTTGTTATGGTTTGTTTATAATGCAATTTTCACTAAATCGGTCACAATCAACATGCATAACAAATTACAGAAATCAAAAGTAGAAAACCTGCAGAAAATGGATATCAAAGTTTTGTTTTGGTTTCATGCGTCAAACATTAATTATTGAAACATTAAATTGCAAGTCCACATTTATTACCTTAAAATAACACACCCAATTGTCCCCAAAAACATGAGAGCTAACAATTATCTCAATCATACATCACGATGGTCATGTAAAAATAAGTATGGTCATGAGTAAAACGAAATGTTCAATTTAATAGATAAATAGGTGTATTTAAAAAATACATCTATTAAATGATTTCCACACTCTGTTAATTCTGTCAATCTCAAGCAACAACTGCCATAATTTGCTCTAGCCCCAAAATTTCGCTCAATTATCATTCACACTTCCTTTTTTTTATAGGATGAATCTGTACATTCACAGATGGAGAAATTTGTAACAAATGAGTTTCCATTATAAATTTTAATTGTGAAGTTATATTTTTAATACCTCTGGCGCGTCTTTCAATTTTCAATCTTCTCTGTTTTCTCTCCTGTGCCCACGTAAGACCTACTGTTTCCTTCATGGCTATTGCTAATTCTTTGGATATTCTAACTCTACTTTCAATGCCTGCTTTCCTGCAAATTTCCTGACGTGACGTTTCTGAACAGCGTTGTAGTTCATGTGCCTGCTGCAGGTCTAATGAATCAGTTGATGTTCCAGCAATATGTTTTCTAACAGTGTGGAGCAATTGAGATCGCTTACGTTTGTTGGCGTTCTGGTGACTGATGTTTCTCTTCTATGTTTAATTAGTTTTTGTAGTACAATAGGCTGTCCTCTGGTTTTGCATTTTATGATATTCCTTTTTGCTGTTTCTAGTTTTTTTTTCTAACAATGGATGTGAATAGGGGTTCTTCCTTTTGTGTTAGTGGTTGTGAAGGTGGCTTAGTAAGTAACTGTTGTACTGTGATGTCGCTTTTGAAGACAGGCGAGGTGGATGTACTTGTCGTATGTATAACTGACTTGGTAGGTGTAGATGTGGCAACAAAAACTGGCATGCTAGGGTGAGTAGTGTTATCCACCTCCAAATGAATAATGGTATCGCCTTTAATGTGAGCTGGCACATCAACCTCCAGTTGAACAATATCATCACTAATGTGGGCAGGCACATCAACCTCCTACTGTACAGAGCTATCCTGACTACAGCTAAATGACTGACTAGACATGGAGGGGTCAGAAAGAACATTACAGGGGATAGAGCAGCTTTTTGTTTTTAAAACACCAAAAGATGTCTTTGCAACACAATTGCACAGTTGACATTCACTTATAGTTAAATTATGGTTTTAGTCTTTCCAGACTGTTTTCCGATAGTAACTTGGCTGTTTCAAGACACTTCTCATTATGCCTCCTTTTTGAATTTTGTATTCGTAAGTAACACGTCTTACAAAATATAGTCGAATGCTGTGTGGGTTTATCATCTGATACGTTAATTTCAAACACAAAGAACAGATCATTAACGTAATTTAGAACAGTTCAGCGCTTTCTGAATTGAACGTGTTATTTTGGAAGTTAATGCTCTCTTGCCACAGGCTCTGCACAGTGCACTGGCACAATTCATATGATGCAAAACAGTATGTTCCATTTCGTTGTTATGTAGTATAGTTTACTTGTGTATGTATAAAGATAGAGGAATATTTGGGACTATCAAGTCTAACACCAGGATGTAGAATGCTTTATCTGTGAATGAAAGAAGATATACAAACAGTTACTTAGAATTCTTTGGCAGCCGTCGTGTGCACAGGATTGTCTACCAAAGAACACTAATGGAACAGTCCTTATCTCACACACAATTAAAAAAAAAAAAAAATTCATATTATAAATACAAGATTAACAAGACTTGAAAGATAGAACAAAGTATGTAGAAGTAATCTATCTATAGATTTACATGTTTTCTGACGCTTATATACGTAGCTAAATATCATTATAAATGAATGAAAATGCAAAAACAGATGGTGCTTTACAAAGTTATTTTGTTACAACCTTATTTAAGATTTGTGAGTATCAGGAATGCGTTTACAGTAATTTAAATGCTATAAAATCTGGTGACAATATGCTTGTTCTTGTAATGCCAAACTCACAAAACTGACTACCACACATTCTCAAGATATGAAACCAAAAAAAAAAGTATGTGGAAATAATCTTTAGCTTCCCTTCGAGAAGTCTTTATAATTATAAACTCAAACGAATGGGCCGATTTTTAGATATTAAATTAATAAAAAGATTACTTATTTTATGAATTTCCTCAAATGATGACGCTGTTTTCAAAAGTCTGTAACTCCGTCAAAACTAATTTCAAACAAATAAAAATGCAATCAAAAATAGAGCAGAGAACAAAGTGATAGTACACAAAAGAATTTTAGCGCTGTGTTTATCCAGAACGAGTGTGTAATGATTTATATTTTACTGATTTTACACTCACATCAGCTGATTTTCCCCGCCAAAAACTTAAATAGTCTTTTACGGTGCACACGAAAATTTTATACCCGGTGTCAGAATTCCGGTCACCGAAACTAAAAGAGCGCTCTGGTATAGGGCACAAACAGCCGTGACATCAACTAAAGACAAAGAAGAATATGTAAAAGAATAATTTCTCACCTGACTTTATACTGGAATTTTGGTCTATGAAAAAGGCCTTCAGCAGTTTAGACCCAGGATCATTTTGGAAATTGATGAAGCATTATGGAATTAGTCCATTAATTAAAAACTAAAGCTTGAGAGGACATTACACACAATTTTTTTCATGAAAGATAACTTATAATAAAGTCCTTTGAAATAAGAACTGGCATGCAGAAGGATGCCCCTTCTCACCATTTCTCTCCTTACTGGATAGGGATTAGATACATCAACCAACATAAATGGAATTCATTGAACATTCACTAAACAGATAAATAATGTAGATTTTGTCAATGACCTGGATCTTTGGTCCATAAACATACACAGATGCAATATAACATGAAAATACTTGATAAGAGATCACAGTAATTTGGTCTGAAAATACACAGAGTAAAGAATAAATACAACAAACTACAGCCATAGTATGGCTCTGACATATGCACAACATTAAAAGCAAAATTCAAGAAGTTACAGTCTTTCATAAATGAATTTTGCATAGAACAAAAGGTTTAAAACAGTAAGACCAGATCATCATGTGGAACTGACAGAAAGAACTAGATGAACACCATTGGAACAAAAGGTGAGGATAAAACTTGACATTGGACAGGACATACTTTGAGGCAGCTTGCTGACAGCATTACCTGACAGCACTTACTAAGACAGAAATAGAGGGAGATCAAAGGTCACATGGAGAAGAGAACTGGAGATGGATTTAAGGAAGATGTGGATGGTGACAATCTCAAAGAAAATGAGAATGCAGTATTAAAATAAATGGTACAAATCTTGAACAAATAGAGAAATTCAAATTCTTGGTGACAATATTAACATCTGATAAATGATGCTTCAAACATTAGAGAATAATAGCCCTGGCAAAAAAATGAAGCATTCCAGAAAATATGGCAGACATCTAAACATTGATGAGTCCTGAAGAAGACTTTGAACAAGAGAACAAATATTGCATTGATGAGTCCTGAAGAAGACTTTGAACAAGAGAACAAATATTGCATTGATGAGAAGATGGCAATGAACATTTATATGACTTGTTCTGTGAAGAGGATAACTGGAGGAAATGACAGCAGTGGGAAAGACTTGGGAAGGGACAGAGAGAAAATATTACACCAACAGACAGAGATGGAGGTTATGGAGGATCATGATCACCTATGCCACTCTGCATGCAATGATGATATTTGCAGTGTTTGCTACAGTACTCCAAGTGTAGATCTGTTCAGTATAATGTGTATACCAGGGGTACCCGCCAAGGCTCATTTGTTTGCCTGCAGAAAATTTTACGGATGAAACAATAAATGTACAATTTTGCTTCCATCATCAGACATTATTGGTTAGCCTCTACTAAACTTCTTTAATATTGGAGGCTAGTGGTCTCAATAACTTTCTTAGTAGGTCATCTTCTATGCTGGGGTGTAGAAGTTTGCCAGAGAGGGCACCATACTATCCTATCAGCTGTCTTCCTCCTGGCCTGGTTCCAATCTGGTCCTCTGTCCGTCAGAGATTGTCCTCCCAGCGGAATCTGGGTTGCCCTGGAGGTCTGGGTCTCTGGCTCTTAGTTTCCCATACTTGTCGTGGTATCTGATCTTCTCCCACAGGTCTCAATATAATTAGAACAAAAATGTGCTGATAGGCACAGGAAGTTTTGATATTTTCAAAAGCTGCTACCCTAACAATCTAAGCAGTAACTTACAATTCAGCAGGAACATCATCATATACCAGTGACATGCAGTGCCAAAGATCACACTACTTAAATGCTTGACTCAAATGGTTTGAAGATCAATTTTTTTTTTTAAATCTTGAATATTTATTATATCATTAAATGTGTTACCTAGCTGAATAGAAATATTTACTACTTTTTTAATTGTAAAATTGAACCTTTTTTCTATAAGTGAGTTGTGATATTTGGTTGGTGCCTGGAACCCTCTTCATAAATGTAAAAAGTGCCCACAGTGCAAAAAGGTTGAGAACCCCTGGTGTATACGACAACATTTTTGACTACCTGCTACAATTATTAACAATAAAACTACTCACTTCATAACCTGGTTCCAATTTTACATTTTCACCTATGAATGCAGTGGCCTCAACATGTCTTAAAGTCTGGGAACAAAGAGTGACACAACTGCATTATCACAGTAAAACTGCAGATAAATATAACATACAAATATGATCCACTATCATTCAGCTTCAGTCTATGTATGTTTGTAAAAACTAATGTACATATCAAATGGAGACCAAAGTGACACATATAACATACAAATAAGATCCATTATCTTTCAGTTCAAGTATGTGTATGTTTGTAAAAATAAATTATGACTAAGTTAAAAATAATAATCTATTTCACTCACTAGCAACTAGCCCATCAAGAAATTATGCCCAAGAAATAAGGTGTGACTGTTGGATGAAATTCTAAATACAATATCTAAATTAGAAGATAGCAGAATAATGCATAAAGTCAAAGATAAGATACAACTAAAAAAGTTGGTAGAGAATTGTCTTTTTCACCCACGCCTTCAGCGTATTAGTTTTGATAACGCAGCATAGCCGAATAAAAAGGTACCCAATTTTTCAAATTCGTCCTTGAGATAAACGTAACACTTCCCAAGTTCAAACGGAGTATTTGCCTAAAAGACATAGTAGAGAGAGGGTGGGGAACGGATAGATGGCAAAATGCTAATTGCGTCTCGCATTGTTTCCAAAAATAAAACCAACTCGCAAGCTTTGCCTAGGGCGATTTTCAAAATACGATGAAAAAGTAAAAAAATGTTTGGGAATTGGGTCATGACGTAATTCTCACGTACTACGAGAGATTCTCGTAATTAGCTTGAAATTAGTGCAAAAAGACATGAATAGGTTGGATATTATAGAAAAAATATGGAATTCTGAACCAAGTCACCTAGCCCCATAAAAATTATATATTCGTGTGCCGTAGGACTTCCTGAGCAAGAATAGGTTGTTAGTTACACAAATAGTCCATTAAATAACCAAATATTGGTAATAATACTATAGAGGATCCGACGGACTGTCAGGAAAAGTCATGCCTGCTTATTTTTTGTATGGCATATTTTTGAAAAACAACTTTGGGGAAAGAAGGTACGGGGAATTGGATTGGATAGTATTTAAAACAAGGCGAAATATTATTGGCTGACCTAAAAATACAAATATATTTGGTAGTAGTAACGCATAGTGGTTGAGATATTTGTTTAAAAAAAGTTCATTCAAAATAAAGAGATGCGTGGTCCCATTGGCCAAAGCCTTTTACATTATAGGAAAAGTAGGCTGCTCGCTGCCATTTTTTCAAAATATTCTGAGGAGCAAGCAGCGATGAGCAGACTTGTGCTTTTTAAAAATACTAATAACAGAAAGCAGTCTGGACAGGGGCAGTGCTGAAAGTGTGCCATATCCTATTGCCTATTCATCGTTACTTGTTTATATTTCCTTGAATATGTGGTAAGATTGATTTTATTAACTTTTTAATTAAAAAGGGGTTGAGTGTAAGAAAAGGCCATGTAAAAAGATTGTAATTAAGTGGTTCCATGGCAGACTTAGGCATGGCCTAGATGTTGATCCATCATATAATGGACTATCCAAGAAGTTTAGAACTACAGGACTATATATGATGGTCATACAGGAGCATTACACCTATCTTATTGCATGGGAAAGATTACTGCTGGAATGACAGAGGCGTAGCAGCCATTAGGGAAAAGAAAAGAAAACTGGTACAATTTGTTCCATCAAACTAGAGTGGAGAAGCTAGGTTGGTCAGAGAGAGCTGACCAAGTTCTTTTGTGTTGAATGTATTATTACATGTAAATTGGGAGGAATTAGTTTGATGTTAAGACAGAAACATAACTTTCATTTACAGGGGTTTCTGCTGGCACTTGTCTGGTGCTGGTAATTGCTGATTGAGAATTTCTGCTTATAGTAAAGAAAATCAAGACCAGAGGAGACTGGGTTGTTTGGCCAAACTGACTACAACTGCTGTGATTCCAGGGTCCAGATAAGTCTTAATATCTGGCCTGTGACAACTTACCAGTGAAAGATCTCCTGTGTATAAATAAACTTTCCTCCCAAAGAATAAAATAAACAATCATAGGTGAAACAAAAGAACTTTGGGATGATTAAAATCCCCAACCTGCCTCCAAGTACCAGTTAGTTAAAATAGAGTAATTAACACCAATTGAAAATTTTTGACAATGTATTTTGGACATATTGTCCTTTTTATGTAAATATCTATATATATATGTAAATATATCTATCTATCTAATATGATTCTCATTGAGAGGTAGTCCTGACCAAAACAAATTTAGGCTCAGGACCAATAAAGATTAACAAAAGAAATTCTAAATATAAAATTTAACAACTGGAGTTTGTTGAGTCTATCATAGTACTTAATATATGTATGTGTATGTTTTTGTATTGAGGTTCTTTAACATCACTCTTACATTATCCTAGACACTAAACATAGCTCTCAATCATACTTACTTAGTCGTTCCCCTTCTACCGTGAGGTGTAGAGGTTTGGAAGAGAGAGCGCCAGACCATTCTATCAGCTGTCTTCTTCCTGGCCTGGTTCCATTCTAGTCCTCGGTCCTTCAAAGATTGTCTAATGTTGTCCTCCCAGCGGACTCTGGGTCGTCCTGGAGGTCTGGATCCCTGGCTCTTTGTTTCCCATGCTTGTCGTGGTAGCCGATCTTCTCCCATTCTGCAGACATGGCCAACCATCTTAGTTGGGACTGTTCTATTTGGGTCTGCAGCGGATGGGATTTTAGGCCTTGACGGATCGTCTGGTTGCGGACCATGTCTCTTCTTGTTACTTCAACCACTTTCCTCAGATACCCTCATTTCTGAGGTTTGGATCTGGCTTTTGTGGGTTGTAGTCATTGCCCACGACTCGCATCCATATGTCAAGACTGGGACATAGGTGGAGCGGTATACAGCCATCTTCGTTTTCTTACCAACCTCTTTCTTGCTGAGGAATCCACGATTTATGGCCTGAAAAAGTCTCCCAGCCGCTGCTTTTCGAGTGGCCAACTCTTCTTTGATGCCTCCCTTTCGGTCTATAATAGCTCCGAGATATTTAAAGTGGTCGACCTGCTCCAGGACCTGTTCTCCCAACTTAATCTGATGTCTTCTTTCTTCTCGTGATATCACCATGGATTTTGTTTTAGAGCTGCTTATGACCATCCCTCTCTTCTCCAGTTCTTCCTTCCAGACTTGCAGGTTGGATTGGAGATATGCCTCTGATTTAGCAATCAGGGCAACATCATCAGCAAATGCCATCTCCGAAATATAGACCTGTCTCATCTTCCAGTACCCCACTGAATACTTTCTTGTTCTCTCCTTACATGCCTTGATGACATCGTCCATAAGGAGTATGAAGAGGTAAGGTGATAGGATATCACCTTGTCTTACACCAGTGGTGGTCCTGAACTCTTCTGACTTATGGTTTGCTGTCCTCACATAATTTCTGCAAGACTTGTAGAAGCTCTGTATAGCATGAATCAGAGGTGCTGGAATATTCTTCCTTGCCAAACAGTCCCAAAGTTTGCTCCAAGGGACCCTGTCAAACGCCTTTTCCAGATCTATGAAACAAAGATGGATCTCACTCTTATACTCAAGGGCCTTTTCACTCAGCTGTCTGAGTGTGAAGATTAGGTCTTGAGTACTGCGGTTTGCTCGGAATCCGCACTGGACCTCATCCAATTGTGGCTCAGCTAGGCGTCGGAGTCTCTGCTCTAGGATTCTAGAGTAGATTTTACCAGGGACACTGAGAAGGGATATGCCTCTATGGTTTCCACATTGTCGATTGTCACCCTTTTTGAAAATTGGTGTTATGATGGCAACCTCCCAATCCTTCGGTCTGGTCTTGTTGCACCATGCTGCCTGTAGGACCTTTAAGAGTAATAGGTCGCCTGATGCTCCCATGTACTTAACCATTTCTGGTGTTATACCATCATGCCCTGCTGCTTTGCCCATCTTGATTTTCTCCAGTGCTGCCCTCAGTTCTTCCATCTTTATGTCATCTTCACCATCATTGGTTTTCTCTTCTGTGCTAGTGTTTATTATTTCTGATGCTTCATCATGCTCACCATCCAGGAGTTCTGAGAAATATTCTTTCCATCTTTCCATTACTTCCTTCGGGGCAGTAAGCAATTTGCCTTGCTTGTCCTTTATAAATTTGAGAGGGCATTGTTTTTCTTTCCTCATGTTCTTTAGGGTCTTATAGAACAATTTCTGGTTTTCTTGTGCATCTTTTTCTAGCTTTTCTCCAAATTCTTCCCAGGACTTCTGTTTTGCTGCTAGCACTTTGTTCTTTGCTTCTGTTCTGAGTGTCACATATTCTCTATATTTTTCCATTTGTCCTGTTGTGTTTTTAGCTCCCAAGTATTGTTTCCATGCCATTTTCTTCTCTCTTATTTTCTCTTTGACTTCCTCTGTCCACCAAGGTGTCCTCTTTCTCTGGTTCCCAAGTCGGACTTCACCGCATGCTTCTGCAGCAGCTGTCTTTATGATATCCTTGAATTTATTCCAGAGGGTTTCCAAGTCATCAGGTCGTTCTTCTGTGTTGCTCACTGCTGTAGCAATAAGCCCCTGATATCTGGTCTTAATTTCTGGCTCTCTAAGCTTGTAGGTCCTAATGCTCATTTCTCCTGCTCGTTTACTTGGTTTCTTGCGTGATGTTGGGCAGTTCCTAGGCTGAGCAACTCTTTCAGTTGTTCGTTTGATTGTTAGCAGGTAGTGATCACTTCCAATCTCTGGCCCCCTCCAGACTCTTGCATCTCGGACATATCTGAATGAGCTTCTCCGAACAATGGCATAGTCGATCACTGACTTCTCATTCTTGGTTGGTTCACATCTAGTGTATGCATGTATGCGCTTATGGGGGAACTTTGTGTTTGTAATGATCAGATTCTGCTCACTGCAGAATCTAAGGAGTCGCTTTCCATTGTCATTGAGAGTATCTTCTCCATATCTTCCGATAACTCCACCCCATCTAGCATGGTCATTCCAACTCTGGCATTAAAATCTCCGAGCATAATAACTTCATCTAGGCAGTCATCCACTGTCCTTTGAAGCAGCTCGAAGAATTCCTCCTTGACCTCTGCTCTCTCATCCTCATTTGGCCCATACACTATGACCAGGTTGACTATGGTTTCTCCTTCTTTTAGTTTTACAACCATAATGCGCTCCGAGACAAAGTTCCATCCCTTGATACTATCTTTTTGATTTTGGGCCACAATGCAACCCACGCCCCCTTTAGCTCTTTCAGATATGGGTACACCACTGTAGAGCAACGTGTTGCCATCGAGATCCATGACTCCTTGTCCTTTTTTCTTCGTTTCCGTTATAGCCAGGATTTCTAGTTTTGCTTTCCTCATCTCTTCCACCAGCTCCTCTTCCTTCCCATTTATACTTCTTGTATTCCAAGTTCCATAAGTCGTAGTCCGTAGTCCGTTCCAGTTCGTCGCCTTTAGAATCAGTCCGGTTTTCTCTCTTGTAGTTCGCGTAATCATGATTAAAGCAAACAGGTGATTGGCCTGTTGTGCCTTTGCATGGTGGAGGGGCTGCCTCCTTACGGCCTCCATGCAGGCCGCCCTCCTCCTTTTTCATCCGGGCTTGGGACCGGCATTGGCGGAGTTACTCTCAATCATACTAGGCCAAAATATAACTTTGAGTGAGATCGTAGGTGGTATCAGCAAGGTTCTCTGAAACACAGCTATCAATTGTCTACATCAGGGACCTTCACAGATTGACCTCACTCAAGTACAACTTTACCATACACCAAGCTTCTTAACATCAAAACCCACCACAGACATTTATGTCTCATGACCTCAAAATAACAATTTAACCAAAAAAAAAGAACCCACTGCCAGGATTCAAACACGGAACTTTTGCTTGGAAGGCAAACCTTTTAACCACATAACCAGTGACTTGGTGAATGTAGTTTTCTTAATCTCAATTATTTGAACTATTGCCTCCCTCATTTATTGTAGTGCTGTGTAGTTAGGGACATGCACAGACAGTTATAAGAGAAGATTATTTTGTTCCTGTTTTGATCCTACAGTTAGATCAGGGACACATCACGTTCAATATTTCTTTTATCCTGGTGAAATAGAAAGCAGAAAACCAAGTCAGAAGACAAGAGTTATATTTTAATAATACAGGACTTGTCTCAGCATCACTGGAAACATTTAATTTGTATTTTTTTTATCAATCAGAACCAAAAGAACTCAATGCTAAGAATTAATATGTCAGTAGTAATACGAGTTAAAAAAATAACTCACATTACAGTCCCACTCCAGTTTCATTTTTTCATCCATAAATGGGAACTGTGTTTGACTATTTCTTGAAGGCTGCAAAGAAAGTTTTATCTAAAATAAAGACAATGCAGTGATGCAAATAATAATAATTACAAACTTTATATTAGAGAAAAATACACTTTCTCCCAAGCTGCAGTATTTTAAATAAGCAAACAGTCTTGCACATGAAGATAAGACTTTTATATATGGGTGCTTGTTTAGAACAGAAGAACTGAAACAATTCAACAAGATCACCAATGTAAAGCTGGTTAGAAATGTCACAGTTTTGTCTTAAGTGCAGCGTATGTGTTTGTATGGTCTCTGGACTTTAGTTACATGCTGCATGGGCAACAGCTTGATCTCCATATAACTGCCCAAGCTCGTGCCCTGGAGAGGACACTCCAGCTTCACCCTATAGGTGTCGGCAAAACACGGGAAGTAGCAGTTACCGGTTATAAGCATTTTGCCCAATTGGCGTAGGGCATGGCGCCAGGGGCTACTTCCGACAGTGGGAGAAGTTCTAGGATCTCACTGGACAGCTACCGCCCGCTTCAAGCTGGGCAGCCCCAGTCAATAAGGTGTTGTCCCGCCACTGTCTGCTTTCCCCATTGGGTGCATGGGGATTAGGGTCAAACCCGAACTGTGGACAGAAAATTTTGCACCAAGCAATTATCGAAAAAATAGAAATAAGCAAACTCTCAGATTGGGATGCTGGAACGTCCGGACTATGTTGACTGGACTATCCGAAAACCTACAGGATGTAAACGATGTAAGGAAGACAGCCATAATTAATGATGAGCTTAAACGACTTCAGGTGGATATAGCTGCACTTCAGGAAACGCGCCTGGCGGGCTCTGGAATGGTGAGCGAGAAGGACTACACATTTTATTGGCAAGGGAAAGATCTTGATAAAGCTAGAGAACACGGAGTAGGTTTTGCGGTCAAAAAATCGCTAACTAACATGGTTGAACCAGGCGAGAATGGATCAGAACGCCTGTTAACGCTCCGCCTGCAAACTAGCACAGGTCCCATCACCCTTGTCAGTGTGTATGCTCCTACTCTGTACTCTGCCTCAGAAGCTAAAGATGAGTTCTACGAGAATCTAGCAGCAGTCATCAAAAGCATACCTAGGCAAGAACAGCTTGTTCTCCTTGGTGACTTTAACGCTAGAGTGGGTGCCGATAATGTTTCATGGCCTTCATGTCTGGGCAGGTTTGGTATTGGCAAGATGAATCAAAATGGACAACGGCTCTTAGAGTTGTGCGTCCACCATGACCTCTGCGTGACCAACACCTACTTTCAGACAAAACCCCAGCATAAGGTGTCATGGAGACACCCACGATCCAAGCACTGGCACCAACTTGACCTGATTCTCGTCAGAAGGCCACTCCTCAGGTCTGTGCTCTCCACGCGCTCGTACCATAGTGCAGACTGTGACACAGATCACTCCTTAGTTTGCTGCAAAATCAGAGCACAACCAAGAAAACTCTATCGTGTCAGACATGAAGGGAAACCACGCATTGATACCAGCAAGATGTCAGACCCTTTCATGATCGCTCAATTCACTGCGACCTTCAAGAAAGTGCTCAGTAGCCCTCAGCATGGTGATACTATTACAGAGAACTGGGAGCATCTACGGAACACCATTCAAAGTACTGCACTTGCCACCTTTGGTAAGAAAACAGCAAAGTCAAATGACTGGTTTGACGCTTCATCAGATGTGATGGCACCTGTTATTGAAGCTAAGCACAGTGCTATGAATGAATACAAACGTTCACAGAGTGCCAGAACCCTACAGATCCTGAGGGCTACGAGAAGCAAAGTTCAACAAACTGCTCGACGCTGTGCAAATGACTATTGGCTCCAGCTCAGTGAGAGCATCCAGATCGCAGCGCAAACAGGCAACATTAGACAAATGTATGACGGTATAAAGAAAGCACTTGGCCCCCATAAAAGTAAGACGGCACCACTAAAAACCATCAGCGGAGAGAAGCTAACCGATAAGGGTAAGCAGATGGAGAGGTGGGTCGAGCACTACTCTGAGCTTTACGCTAGAGACAATACCGTTACGCCTGCAGCCCTTGATGCTGTCAATAGTCTGCCAACTATGGAGGAGCTGGATGCCGAACCAACATTAGAGGAACTCAGTAAGGCCATTGATAGCTTGGCCTCTGGCAAAGCACCAGGCAGTGATGGGATTCCTCCTGATTTAATCAAATGCTGTAAGTGCACGCTATTACATCCCCTGCATAGGATGCTGTGCCAGTGCTGGGAAGAGACAACTATTCCTCAAGACATGCGAGATGCCAAGATTGTAACAATGTATAAAAATAAAGGAGACAGAAGTGATTGCAATAACTACAGAGGCATCTCTCTTCTTAGTATTGTTGGTAAGGTTTTTGCCAAAGTCATCTTAATGCGACTACACAAGTTAGCTGAGCGCATATATCCAGAGGCACAGTGTGGATTCCGAGCTGGCAGATCAACAACAGACATGATCTTCTCTCTCCGCCAGCTTCAGGAAAAATCAAGAGAGCAGAAAAGACCATTATATATCGCCTTTATAGACCTCACAAAAGCATTCGACCTGGTTAGTAGGGATGGACTCTTTAAAATCCTCCTGAAAATAGGCTGCCCTTCTAAAATGCTGGAAATGATAAAGTCATTCCATGACGACATGAAGGGAACAGTCCAATATGCTGGAAGCACGTCACAGCCCTTTGATATACGAAGTGGCGTTAAACAAGGCTGTGTTCTGGCTCCGACCCTCTTCGGAATCTTCTTTGCCTTACTCTTGAAACATGCATTCAGAGATGCAACTGAAGGAATATGCCTTCACACTAGGTCAGATGGCCATCTGTTTAATCTTTCAAGGCTGAAGGCAAAAACAAAAATCAGAAGGGTCACTATAAGAGACTTGTTGTTCGCTGATGATGCTGCAGTCGTCACTCAAAGCCAACAGGAGCTTCAGAGCTTGATGAATCGCTTCACTAAAGCATGCAAGGACTTTGGCCTCACAATAAGTCTAAAGAAAACGAATGTGCTGAGTCAGGATGTGGGTGCTGCACCAGTTATCACTATCGATAACTATGAATTGGCAGTGGTGCACCACTTCACATACCTAGGGTCTACCATCAATGACAAACTCTCACTGGATACAGAAATCGACAGCCGCATTGGCAAAGCTGCAGCTACCTTTGCCCGCCTCACATCGCGTGTTTGGGGAAACTCTAAACTCACAATGAAGACCAAAGCTGCGGTATATAATGCCTGCATCACCAGCACACTCCTATATGGCAGCGAGACCTGGACGACCTATGCTAAGCAAGAAAGAAGGCTCAATACCTTCCATTTGCGGTGTCTACGCCGCATCCTCGGCATCTCGTGGAAAGATAAAGTGACAAATGTCGAGGTGTTGTCACGTGCTGGCCTTCAAAGTATGTATACGCTGCTTAGACAGCGCAGACTTTGCTGGCTTGGCCATGTTCGCCGCATGGAAGATGGTCGCATCCCAAAAGATATCTTCTACGGACAATTAGCAGATGGCAAGAGAACAGTTGGGCGACCACAGCTGAGGTTCAAAGATGTGTGCAAGAGAGATATGAGGGCACTGGACATGGATCCAGCAACATGGGAGGATGAAGCTGCCGATCGCACTAAGTGGCGATGCTATTTACGGCACCACCTCAGATTGGGCGAAGAGAGGCTCACACAAGAAGCAGAGGTGAGGAGAAAACGTCGAAAGGAGCACCAGGAAAATAAGCAGCTGAGGGCTGCCACCTCAGGGGCGCATTCCCATAGTCAGTTATGACTGAAGGGGCTATTATTATTATGGACTTTAGTTCCATCGATTTACTCTTAAAGCTGTAGTGGGGTACCAGGTAAAAGTACGTGACAGGAAGATAAAGATTTATTTGCCATATACGTTATTGTTAATGTTCTTTAATTTGTAATCTGAGAAGGTTACTTGATGGTGATCTACCTTCATACTCAGTAACAACTCCAAGAAGAAATAAAAACAAGCAATCCTGAATTGCCAACTATTAATAAAGTTAATAATCTAAGTCCAACTCTTCAAAACTGGTCTTCTTAGTTTATTATTTGCTTTGGCGTCCGTCTCTGTTTCTTTGCAAAACAAAACAATATCCATTTAAGGTATAAAGATGATGGTAGACAGAATCTTTGTTCTGGTCATTTTTTATTGGGTCAATCATACGTCTAATATCAGAAGCAAAAATCAATCAAAATCGTGAGAACTATAGTGATTTTGTAAATAATTGACCATCATTTTTAGAGATTACAAGTTCTACAATCTCTTGAGCGATTTCACCACTGCTTCTGTTTGATGTCAATATATAGAGGAAATTCAACAGGAGATTTCTCACGGGTTAATGGTTTTCCTTCTAATGTTTTCTGATAAAACATCAATATATTCAGTTCCTTTTTTCTACTCACCTAATTTATCGAAATTCCTCTACCATTCACTGGTTAATTTAGATTCATGCTGAATAAATACTCACAATGCTCACTGTATAATTCTTACAGCATCAGAAATGATTTCCCAAATAAGAATTTTAATTCCTCAAGTCATTATCAATCTCCATATTTAGTTGAGGATCATGTAGGACCCTGAACAAAGTAATTCATGTGGATCAGTTGGATGTTTCTGTTTTATAAATGATTATACCTTTCCTTCTTGAGTTTCATTAATTCTGTCAGTTTATTTGATGAATTAGTGATGTTCACTGAGGAACCCATGCTCAAGGTCTCATCTCAGAAACTGTACTTCCTTTTGTGTAATTTAGCTATCTCTCACGTCATCAAAATGTTTTATTTGAGATGTACGTATTGTCTTTTTAGCTCATATGTCTCTCAGCATTAAGCTTTGAGAGTATGCTGATAGAACTGCCTAATAACCCATTTTTATGCCATAGATGGCAAGGTATGTCACTATTCCTGTGACACAAGAACCAGACAAGTACCAGTGGAACAAGAGATGAGAAGACGACACTGGCCACGGATAGGATACACTGAGAAAACCTGTTAATAGCATTACATGGTGACCCTTGTTCTGGAACCCCCAGTGTAAGAGAGGTAGAGAGAGACCAAGAAACACATGGAGAAGAAGACTGGTGACAAAAGTGAAAGGGATGAGGAAGACATAGAAAGATCTAGAACTGATGGCATGAGACAGGAGGACCTGAAATAACTTTGTTAATGGCCAAATGTTTACTAGAAAGCTATAGGGCAAAGATGACAAATTATTCCCTATACTGAAAGTTAAGGGACTACATTTCCTGCATATCTGATGACATGTCCATAATATTGTTCATACAACAAAAGTTAATATGAAGTTATTTGTCTTATGCTTTATTTTTACAAGAAAACTTTTAATCTTCATTTTCTTGACTACATGACATCTTTGAGTGCTTTTCTCTTAACCAGGTTTCTTATATTCCTTACTGTTTCTTACAATTTTAAAACTTTACTTCAAGAGTGTCCTATCTGTGGCCCACGGCTAGAATTCTGGCCAGCCTAGTGTCTTAATCTGGCCCACAAATCACTTTTAAAAATTCCAGTCTAAGCACAAAAATCCTAGCACTCTGACAAACTTATGAAAAGTCCAAGCAAAGCAAAGAAATATTAGAGATATTATCTCTTCAGTCAACTATGGCATTATCCTGCAAACAATATTATTTCAGAAAATGTATAGTTATATGGTTTTATTATGAAAACTGTAATTTTTATAATTTTTTTTCATTCATGACCTAAAAAAAGTCTTTCTACCCGCATCCAAAAATGACAAAAGAAAATTATATGCTTCAACAGACTACTTCTTTTTCTTGGTGTTTTTCTTCAAGACATGGACAAAACAGATAGGCCTATAGATAGTTACTTGATCTTATTCTCTTTTTCTTTTTCGATTTAGTCCTAGATTAGTCTTGTGAATGAGGTTTGGTTCACAATGTTCATGACACCCAAATTTACATGCCTGACACCAGTGTCATGTTTTTTTTTCTGCCTCTACTGCTTTTTTTTGTCCTTGCTTCTGTCACCGCACACAGAGCAGTCTTTTCTTTCTTTCAGACTAAAATAAATAGGTGATGCAATGATGTACTAGCCTCTGGCATGAGCTGCCAAACTCAAGGCTGAATTGTTGTTGGCTGCCGAGATTCAGGATGATTGCTGCAGAGATATTCCACTATTGACAGAATATATTTATCTCTCTCAAGTCTTTTGTTCTGAGCCACAGTCAAGTTGTACAAAATCCATGAGTTCAGAATAGACACATCTATTATATTCTGAAAGATTTTCTTCCAATAGATTGTGGTAGACTTTTAGACGCTAAGTGGCATATCTGCTTGTCACTTATGTCCACCCCACCCATGTAAGAATTGTAGTCAAAAATGGCTGATGGTTTTATTTGCCCTTCCCTCTAATGATCTTTTCCTCAACTACTGCATTGTGAGGTGTAGTCAGTAGAAGCACTGGCTTGGTTTTAGATTTCTGTGAACGAAAGGCACAACATCTCTCCTTTACACCAAAATTTGCATTCATCGACTTGAAGCTTTGAGATCTTTTCCTCAGGTAAGCTTCTTGAACTGACTCGTACTGTCCCTGTCAATAATGTTCTTTTCTCTAGAAGAATATTTTGGGAGCTGTAAGGATTTCTTACAATAAAATTTGGATCAGATCATTGTCTACTGCTTTCATTGTCCACTTTTTGCCATCCAAATTGGTCAGTGACAACACTAGACCCAGGGCTAGATTCGGCTTCATCTTCAAGCTCGATCCACTTTCATCACTGGCAGAGCTATTTAAGACAGAGCCTGAGCTAGCAGCAGAACTATTAGAACCACTATTTGCACAAGTCTGGAAAACAGGGACAACATCAACGGAGTGGAACAAAGGAATAATTGTCAAATTGCCGAAGAAGGGAGATCTTGCAGACTGCAATAATTGGAGAGGAATCACTCTTCTCTCAGTTCCCAGCAAAATACTAGGCAGAATAATTATACAGAGAATTTCAAAAGCAGTAGACCACAAACTGAGGAAAGAACAAGCAGGATTTAGAAAGAACAGAAGATGTGTAGATCATATATTTACCCTCAGAAACATTATAGAGCAGTGCTCAGAATGGCAAAGCCAGCTGTACATTAATTTCATTGATTTTGAAAAGGCTTTTGACAGTATACATAGGGACAGTTTATGGAAAATACTGAGGGCTTATGGAATTCCAAGCTGCATAGTGTCAATCATAAAAAAGCCTCTATGCCAACTTTACGTGTAGTGTTGGGCTGAGTAGCCTAACCTTTGAGGTGAAGACAGGAGTACGACAAGGATGCCCCTTATCAACCACTCAATTTTTAACAGTCATAGAGTGGGTGATGCGCCAGACAACAGAGCGCAGTCCAAGAGGAATAAGATGGACTACATTTTCTACATTGGATGATCTGGAACATGCAGATGACATTGCACTACTAGCACTTTCACACCAACACATCCAGGAAAAAATGGATAGACTTAATAAGTATAGCCAGCAGGTGGGCATGAACATCAATCTAAAGAAGACAGAGGTCATGATGCTTAATGTGAGCAACCCTGAGCCCATAACAGTAAGGAATCAGCAACTGGAACAGACAGACACCTTCACATACCTAGGATGCAAAGTAACACCAGACGGCGGAGCAAGCAAAGACATCAACAACAGAATGAACAAAGCAAGAACAGCCTTTTTTAGTCTAAACAACATCTGGAAGTCCTCTCAGTACAGCACGAACACAGAATTAAGACTATTTGAGAGCTGTGTACTTTCTGTGCTTCTCTATGGTGCGGAATGCTGGAGAGTAATGGGGAAGGAAATGTCGAAATTGTCCTGCCTAAAAAAAATGTTCCGAATCTTTTGGCCGAATACCATCACCAACCAAGAACTGCATACTCAGAGCAAGCAAGAGGACATGCACACCATCATAACTGGCAGATGGTGGAATTGGGTTGGACATGTCCTTAGAAGAGACCCCGATGCCATCACAAGACCCCGGAAGGAAAACAAAAGAGAGGCTGACCGAAAACAACTTGATGGAGGACTGTGGAGGCTGAGATGCAAAGAATGAACCAGAGTTGGGGCACTGTACAAAAGATGGCCACCGACCGAGCAAAGTGGAATCAATTTGTTGCTGCCCTACAAGATGCCACCAGGCATAATGGCCACTGACTGCTTTGACGGTCTGCGGCTAAGGATAAAAGAAGAAGAAAAACCTCAGCGACAGATACTGCCACCACTCGAGAAACTAAGTCTAAACTTAATGACACAGAGAATGGACAATAAAAACTTCCCACCTTTTATTAACTGAATCCGTTGAAGAGAATTTTCTACATGAAAATATAAAAGTCTTGAGCTATAATGTTTTTAAAGCATCGATTTTCATTTTAAACCTTGTTGATAAAATATTTTATAAATAAATCTGTTATATATGTGTAAATATAATCCTTCCTTGTAGAGATGGGCAAATCGACACACTCCGCTGTATCGAGACATTTGGCACAGTGATTTAAACTGTATCGACACACTGTTTCAACACAATGGCACAACGGCACTTTTGCCCGTGTCGGGACAAGTCTCTAGCAATAGACAGTATACAATGAACTGTGTGTGACAATCTCGCCGTTTTTCTCAAAAACATGCTGTCTGCTTGGACTGCCGTGCGTGAAAATCTATGGCGTTTCGTGTGACCACAAGTCAATATTTTTAAACAAGTCTTCATTATGATGAAATAAAACGGAGATATGATGATAGCTGCAGTATATGTGAAAATAATAAAAAACAACAATAATAATAATAACAGTAATAATAACACATGATATCAAACTAGAGTAAGCTAGTTTTGGTAGACAATGATTCAAATCCACACCGAGTACACAGATATCAGCAGATCTAATAAAGTGTCCATTACATTTATACCAGTGTTTCTCAACCCTGATAGTAGCAACGCCCCCTTTTGACAACTAATATTTTAAAAAAGCCCCCCACCCTTTTAGCACCCCTTGCTCTTTATCGTGTATACACAAACACACATACATATACATATATTCCACTATACTTTTAAAAAAGCAATGCAGTTAATGAGTTATCTTTTCTTATAATATAAAGAAGGAGAGAAAGCACATTTATAAAAGTATAGTTATATTAAATATGTGTTTAAGTACGGAATTATATACACCACAAGTTCATTATCCTTGAATTACAAATTAACAGAGCAAATGATATAAAATTAGTTCTTACAACTCTATAACTATCATAATCATATCATTTTAATATCGCCTAAATGACTGCATATATCTTCAAATCTTAATATTTAAGCATCTCCTTATGTAACCACTTTAAACATGAAAAAAATTTAAAAAAATTATTAGTTTATAATAATGATATAATTATATAAAAATTCACTTACTAATGAAGCTTAATGAGATCCTTGCGCTTGGTGTCAGCCAGTTTTGTAATATTTGGTTCTGAGTTTGTTAAAATCCTGTTACAAATCTGCAGTCGGTTTCGTTGCTTTTGTAGTAGCAACACTACTGCACTGAACCCCTTCTCCACCAAATACGATGTTTGGAATGCTGTAATTAGCAATTTAGTTTCACACCAAAGAAAGGGATACATAAGCCTCTGCTGGATCCAAAATTTTTCGTAATGTGTGTGACTGAATAGTACTTTTGCCTCGAAGTCATTTTGTAGCTCAATTAATTCTTTTTGTAATTGTTGACTAACTTGTTCCACGTCTGATTCAAACGGATTAATCACCCAATCCGGTATTATTAGTTCTTGCAAGTCTTTAAATCTTATGCTCATATCATTTTTAATAGCGCCGAAATGACTGCAATAAACCTCTAAATCTGAATCTGTAAGCCTATCCCCACCTAACTGAAGTAAAGATGGAAAATGAGAAAAAGATCTCAGCGACTAAGATTATTTTTATATAACATCAATTTGTTGATGAACCCAATGATAATTCCATTCACTTTAATCAGACTGATCTCATTTTCTTGTAGCTTAAGAAGAACCTCATTTAACTTTTCAAATATATCTGAAAGATAGGCCACATCGTTTCGCAATACTTCTCTTTCGATGCTAAATTCTTCTTTGATTGAATCCAAAAACTCTACTGTCTCCTGACAATGGTAACATCCCAGGTACTAAAATTTTGCGTTTGGAATCCTTGAAACACTCCATGGCACGCAGGGCAAATAAAAACTATCGTGTTACAAGCTATGCGAAGGGGAATATCTTTTGTAACTGTTTCATATTGATTCTTGTAAAAATGTACAAAACGCCCCCCTGAATGGAAGTAACGACCCCCGATCGTTGCGACCCATCAGAACGCCCCCAGACATCTTGAAAACGCCCCCAGGGGGGCGGTACCGCCCCCGTTGAGAAACACTGATTTATACGAACACACAGACACTTTCAACTTTAACATAGTGCCTAAAACATTGACAACTGCAGCACTGACACAATTTCCAGTGTCTATAACTTCTCAGCAAAAATAATATCACTTGTAAAATCAAGTCATCATAACACATCCCTGAAAAATATGACATGTTTGATATTCCATACTAATGTTCCGAACGGTTGAATCAAATTTTACAAAGGCCCACGGAAGGTGAGACAGTGTGTCTCTGCAAAACAGCGAGGCAGACAGGAACTGAAACTGTGTCGAAACAACAAGCAGGCTGTGTGTCGAATCTTTCGGACTCCATGCTGTTTCGAAGCATTGTTTCGACACATACACACAGTAGCCATCTCTACTTCCTTGGAGTTGAGAACTTGGTTGACTGAAGTTGATGTCTGCACCTGTATGACTCATTTTTTCATAAATGCATATATTCAGAGATAATATATTAACCCTTTCGCAATGAAGGGTTTTTCATTCCCCATGATGACACCATTTTCAGCTTAGTTCGTTCCCCTGAACGACAGGATAATTGTAATTTTAGGGGTCATATTTTTAATTTGACTGTAAACGGTTTATCGTAAAAGAAAACCCTTTAAAAGTATATTCTGAACCAGACTACACAAACTCTGACCCTGAATCTGGGTAATCTTTACAGTTAGTGCCGTCGAGGATGTATAATATAATATGTGTATTGAGTCAGCATTAGAATTAGGGTAACCCTAAACCTAACCTCAACCTTAACTCTAAATGGTACGAAAATACACATATTAAACATACTCGATGGCACTAAAGGTAAAGATTACCAGAATCTCAGTAAAAAGAGTTGTCAGAATCATTCAAGTTGAATAAATTCAACTCAAACAAGAATTTTCATGCTCTTTTTATGGTTCGGCCGTACGGCAGCGTCCATGATTGTGAACTTTCGCTTTTGTAAAATCACTATTATCAGTTCTACTGTATTCGCTAGCAGTAAAATATTTTGTTCGTTTCAAACTTAATGGCCAGATTTTTCAATGCTGAATCCGATTACGATTGTAAACAGAAGAGTTCTGGTGCTTTTAAAATAGGACGTACGCCGTATGTCATATAGGTGAATGGGAACGAGGTATCGCGCTACTTCTGTGACGTACATGGTATGGCACAGCGACAAAAATTGTGAAGATTTATGCCATATGGCGTACGTCATACTGGTGCTGAAAGGGTTAATAACGCTTTGCTGAATCAACTTCAGCTGGGGGCTCAATAAATATGAGTGATCAATATACATCTCATAGAAGTGGGTGGAAGATACAAAGTTTACAACAAACTTAGTAAATGCAGTTGTTGTACTTGCCATCCTAAAAAATACCTATGATACTCCCTCAAATAGGGGCTTAAAGCCTCCTATTTACATAACTGCCAAGAGTAATTCTTGAGCGAAGGTTTTACCTTTGGAAAACTCATCCTTTATTCAAACTTTTTGGTCAATCGTGGATTACTACTGCACATCAAGGGAAACAAGCCAGACATAATAAATATGTAAGACATAAAAACACATACCTCATAATCCAGTTCCTGTTTTATCAGTGTTGTTTCTTCACATTTGTTCATCTTCCCGCAGTCTTGAAGCAAAGTTTCTTTGGGAGTATAAATGGTGCCTTTATCAGACTTTTGAGATAACAGTAAAATAGCTTACATCTGTGTATTTAACTACGTATGTTTTAATATATTTTTTATGTTTTAAGAAATTTTGTTCCTACTATGACTTTGTCTCATCAGAGACCCACAAGAACTAAATAGGCTAATTGTTGTTGTTTAACTAGGGCTGCTGAGCTTGTCAACTCTTTCACAGAAAACACCAAATAGAAGAATCTTTGGTATTAACTACACAACATGTCTGGGCTTTTCCTGTGGATTTTCTGCTATTCCAAAACTTGTTGAGTTTGAGTCATGAGCTTGTTTCTTTCCCAGCTGTTCTATCATGGTTTGGTAAGCATTTAAAGGATCCTCACATCTGGTTTCAAGCTAGAAGAGGAGAGTGTGGTGGCACACTGTGCATTTTTATCATCAATGAGGGTTCTCCAAATATGCGCAGCTAAAATATGGTGCTCTGGTCCTGGGCTATCATAGGGATCATTACATCCTGACCTGAGCCACTGCCCACCTTCCTTACCCTGTCATCTAACCATTGTGACATCCCCCTGCACACAGCCAACCAGGTAAAAGCCGGCGTTAAGTCTGGGGCTCTAGTGATTGCCCCAAACATAGTGTGCAATGCTGGTGAAAATTTTTCACCATAGGGGGCATTCTGATGCTGAGCCATTCTGGTGTGTCAACTCCATCCCTGAGCATAGCCCAGGCAACTCAAAGGTTGCCATTTCTAAAACGCACCTTATGGAGGTGCTTCAGTATCTTGATTAGTGATTCAGCCCTGGAATTCACATGTCAGCAGCATGAATTCCTTAGCATCCCCATAGAATTGAGTCAAATATATCCATATCTTCTTCAAGCACCATGCCAGCTGGCATAGGTAATCATCCTAGTTTATAACTTTTTGTACCCTGTGTCATCTATTAATTCAACAGTTGAGGACGATAATGACAGAAGATACTGGACACTTTATTATCACTTGGCAAGCATTTAAAGTATCCTCAAATATGGTTTTTTGTTTAAATTTGCATTAATACATACTTACTTAGTCGTTCCCCTTCTACCGTGAGGTGTAGAGGTTTGGAAGAGAGAGCGCCAGACTATCCTATCGGCTGTCTTCCTCCTGGCCTGGTTCCATTCTAGTCCTCGGTCCTTCAAAAATTGTCTAATGTTGTCCTCCCAGCGGACTCTGGGTCATCCTGGGGGTCTGGATCCCTGGCTCTTTGTTTCCCATGCTTGTCATGGTAGCCGATCTTCTCCCATTCTGCAGACATGGCCAGACCATCTTAGTTAGGACTGTTCTACTTGGGTCTGCAGGGGGTGGGATTTTGGGCCTTGGCGTATCGTCTGGTTGCGGACCATGTCTCTTCTTGTTACTTCAACCACCTTCCTCAGATACCTCATTTCTGAGGTTTGGATCTGGCTTTTATGGGTTGTAGTCATTGCCCATGACTCGCATCCATATGTCAAGACTGGGACATAGGTGGAGCGGTATACAGCCATCTTCGTTTTCTTACCAACCTCTCTCTTGCTGAGTAATCCTCAATTTATGGCCTGAAAAAGTCTCCCAGCTGTTGCTTTTCGAGTGGCCAACTGTTCTTTGATGCCTCCCTTTCGGTCTATAATAGCTCCGAGATATTTAAAGTGGTCGACCTGCTCCAGGACCTGTTCTCCCAGCTTAATCTGATGTCTTCTTTCTTCTCATGATATCTTACTTACTTAGTCGTTCCCCTTCTACTGTGAGGTGTAGAGGTTTGGAAGAGAGAGCGCCAGACCATTCTATCAGCTGTCTTCTTCCTGGCCTGGTTCCATTCTAGTCCTCGGTCCTTCAAAGATTGTCTAATGTTGTCCTCCCAGCGGACTCTGGGTCGTCCTGGAGGTCTGGATCCCTGGCTCTTTGTTTCCCATGCTTGTCGTGGTAGCCGATTTTCTCCCATTCTGCAGACATGGCCAAACCATCTTAGTTGGGACTGTTCTATTTGGGTCTGCAGCGGGTGGGATTTTAGGCCTTGACGGATCGTCTGGTTGCGGACCATGTCTCTTCTTGTTACTTCAACCACTTTCCTCAGATACCTCATTTCTGAGGTTTGGATCTGGCTTTTGTGGGTTGTAGTCATTGCCCATGACTCGCATCCATATGTCAAGACTGGGACATAGGTGGAGCGGTATACAGCCATCTTCATTTTCTTCTCATGATATCACCATGGATTTTGTTTTAGATCTGCTTATGACCATCCCTCTCTTCTCCAGCTCTTCCTTCCAGACTTGCAGGTTGGATTGGAGATGTGCCTCTGATTTAGCAATCAGGGCAACATCATCAGCAAATGCCAGCTCTGAAATACAGACCTGTCTCATCTTCCAGTACCCCACTGAATACTTTCTTGATCTCTCCTTACATGACTTGATGACATCGTCCATGAGGAGTATGAAAAGATAAGGTGACAGGATATCACCTTGTCTTACACCAGTGGTGGTCCTGAACTCTTCTGACTTATGGTTTGCTGTCCTCACATAATTTCTGCAAGACTTGTAGAAGCTCTGTATAGCATGAATCAGAGGTGCTGGAATATTCTTCCTTGCCAAATAGTCCCAGTTTGCTCCAGGGGACCCTGTCAAATGCCTTTTCCAGATCTATGAAACAAAGATGGATCTCACTCTTATACTCAAGGGCCTTTTCACTCAGCTGTCTGAGTGTGAAGATTAGGTCTTGAGTACTTCAGTTTGCTCGGAATCTGCACTGGACCTCATCCAATTGTGGCACAGCTAGGCGTCGGAGTCTCTGCTCTAGGATTCTAGAGTAGATTTTACCAGGGACACTGAGACAGGATATGCCTCTATGGTTTCCACATTGTCAATTGTCACCATTTTTGAAAATTGGTGTAATGATGGCAATCTCCCAGTCCTTTGGTATGGTCTTGTTGCACCATGCTGCCTGTAGGACCCTTAAGAGTAATAGGTCGCCTGATGCTCCCATGTATTTAACCATTTCTGGTGTTATACCATCATGCCCTGCTGCTTTGCCCATCTTGATTTTCTTCAGTGCTGCCTTCAGTTCTTCCATCTTTATGTCATCTTCATTACCATTTGTTTTCTCTTCTGTGCTAGTGGTTATCATTTCTGATGCTTGACCTTGCTCAACATCAAGGAGTTCTGAGAAATATTCTTTCCATCTTTCCATTACTTCCTTCGGGGCAGTAAGCAATTTGCCTTGCTTGTCCTTTATAAATTTGAGAGGGCATTGTTTTTCCTTCCTCATGTTCTTTAGGGTCTTATAGAACAATTTCTGGTTTTCTTGCGCATCTTTTTCTAGCTTTTCTCCAAATTCTTCCCAGGACTTCTGTTTTGCTGCTAGCACTTTGTTCTTTGCTTCTGTTCTGAGTACCACATATTCTCTATTTGTCCTGCTGTGTTTTTAGTTCCTAAGTATTGTTTCCATGCCATTTTCTTCTCTCTTATTTTCTCTTTGACTTCCTCTGTCCACCAAGGTGTCCTCTTTCTCTTGTTCCCAAGTCGGGCTTCACCACATGCTTCTGCAGAAGCTGTCTTTATGAGCCCCTGATACCTGGTCTTAATTTCTGGCTCTCTCAGCTTTTAGGTCTTAATGCTCATTTCTTCCATTCGTTTACTTGGTTTCTTGCGTGATGCTGGGCAGTTCCTAGGCTGAGCAACTCTTTCAGTTGTTCTTTTGATTGTAAGCAGGTAGTGATCACTTCCAATCTCTGGCCCCCTCCAGACTCTAGCATCCCGGACATATTTGAATGAGCTCCTCCTAACAATGGCATAGTCGATCACTGACTTCTTATTCTTTGTTGGTTCACACCTTGTGTATGCATGTATGCGCTTATGTGGGAACTTTGTGTTGGTAATGATCAGATTCTGCTCACTGCAGAATCTAAGGAGTTGCTTTCCATTGTCGTTGAGAGTATCTTCTCCATATCTTCCGATAACTCCACCCCATCTAGCATGGTCATTTCCAACTCTTGCACTGAAATCTCCGAGCATGATAATTTCATCTAGGCAGTCATCCACTGTCCTTTGAAGCAGCTTGAAGAATTCCTCCTTGACCTCTGCTCTCTCATCCTTATTTGGCCCATACACTATGACCAGGCTGACTATGGTTTCTTCTTTTAGTTTTACAACCATAATGCGCTCCGAGACAAAGTTCCATCCCTTGATACTATCTTTCTGGTTTTTGGCCACAATGCAACCCACGCCCCCTTTAGCTCTTTCAGATGTGGGTACACCACTGTATAGCAGCATGTTGCCATCGAGATCCGTGATTCCTTGTCCCTTTTTCTTTGTTTCCATAATAGCCAGGATTTCTAGTTTTGCTTTCCTCATCTCTTCCACCAGCTCCTCTTCTTTCCCATTTATACTTCTTGTGTTCCAAGTTCCATAAGTCGTAGTCCGTTCCAGTTTGTCACCTTTAGAAATTAGTCCTGTTTTCTCTCTTATATTACTCGTAATCATAGTTTAAAGCAAACAGGTGATTGGCCTGTTGTGCCTTTGCATGGTGGAGGGGCTGCCTCCTTACGGCCTATTAATACATACACACACACATATTCATAGATTACGCCCTGTTGTAATGCTGTGTTTAGTGTTGTCTATCATCATTCTCATAAAGAGCACAAAACAAATGTCTATGTTAGAGAGAAGATAAACACCTATGCAGGCCACCAAGAACCACTTTTGTCAATAGTGAAACATCGAAAGCTTGCCTGGTTTGGGCATGTAACTAAACGGAGAAGAGGAAGGCAGAGAAAATCCTGTGATAACATCAAAGAATGGGCAGGACACAGTTTTTTCCACACTGTAATTGCTGAGGATAGAGAGCAGCCCTGTCTGCTGATGCTTCCACCATGGCACCCCTACGACCCATTTAGTGTGAGTGATGATGATCATCATTCTCCAATCTTTTGTCATCATAATTTTTTTATTTTGTCTGTCCATTCTATCACACTGTTTGCAGGACAAATAGTGATATCAAAATAAGAATACACAAGATAGAGCACCTTTCAAAGCATATGGAAAATAAAGAGATCAAAAGAAATCAAGTCCAACATAAAAATCAGAATATTCAATTCAAATGTCAAGTTAGTCCTACTACATGGCTCTGATACATGGACAACAGTAAAAACAACAACAAAACAGCTACAAACTTTCATGAAAGGGTGCTTGCATAAAAAAGAAGGATTGAAGATAATTAATATGAAACTGATGACAAGAACCAGACATCTACCAGTGGAACAAGAGATGAGAGAACGAAGATGGTGATGGACAGGACACACACTGAAGATAATTAATTTGAAACTGATGACAAGAACCAGACATCTACCAGTGGAACAAGAGAACAAAGATGGTGATAGACATGACACACACTGAAGATAATTAATTTGAAATTGATGACAAGAACCAGACATCTACCAGTGGAACAAGAGAACAAAGATGGTGATAGACATGACACACACTGAAGATAATTAATTTGAAATTGATGACAAGAACCAGACATCTACCAGTGGAACAAGAGAACAAAGATGGTGATAGACATGACACACACTGAAGATAATTAAATTGAAACTGATGACAAGAACCAGACATCTTACCAGTGAAATAAGAGAACGAAGATGGTGATAGACATGACACACACTGAAGATAATTAATCTGAAACTGATGACAAGAACCACACATCTACCAGTGGAATAAGAGAACAAAGATGGTGATGGACAGGACACACACTGAAGAAACCTGTTAGCTTTAAAAAGCAGTCCTTGTTGTGGAATCTCCAGGATAAACTGAGGGAAACCAATAAACACATGGAGAAGAGAACTGGAGACAGACATGAAGAAGACATAGAATGACCTTGAGCTGACAGCACATAACAAGAAAAGACTTCTTCTACAGGGGAAATCTGAAAGGTGGTGATGATTCCTTCATTCTCAGTCCATATGCTTTAGCAGTATTTGAACTCTTCTACTGTTTGAGTAAATAACAAAATTAACATCGTACAGATATTTCAATACAATACAACTGATATATTTTATTGTAATATCTACAGACTATATGAAATGTGGAGCTGGTGGAGGAGATGAGGATGGTAAAATTGGAAATCCTGGCTCTGATGGAAATGAAGAAAAAGGGACAAGGAGTTATAGATCTTGATGGTGATCTGCTGCTCTACAGTGGAGTATCCACATCTGAAAGAGTTAAAGGGGTTGTAGGTTGTACTGTGGCTAGAAACTAAAAGAACAGCATCATGGGATGGAGCTTTGTTTTGGAGCGCACTATGGTGCTAAAGCTAAAAGACTGAGAAACCATAGTCAACCCTGCCATTGTGTATGGGCCAAATGACGATGAGTGAACAGAAGTCAAAGAAGAATTCTTTGAGCAGCTTCAAAAGACAGTGGAGGACTGCATGGATGAAATTATCCTCCTCTGAGATTTCAATGCCAGAGTTGAAAATGACCATGCTAAATGCGGTGCAATTATCGGAACGTACGGAGAAGGAACACTTATTGACAATGAAAAGTGTCTCCTTAGATTCTGCACTGAGCAAAATCTTGTCATTACGAACACACAAAGTTCCCTCATAGGTGCATCCACCAGATATGAATCAACAAAGAATGAGACATTAGTGATTGACTATGCCATTGTAAAATTTCAAATTCATCAAATTCAAGACATCATAAAAGTGGCTGCAGCAGAAGCATGTGGTGAAGTCCAGCTAGGAAAGATGACATCTTGGTGACATCAGAGGAAGTTAAAGAGAAATTAAGAGAGAAGACATACATAGAAATATAGAGTATATGTGATACTCAGAGCAGAAATAAAGAACAAGGTGATAGCAGTGAAACAGAAATCCTGGAAAGAATTTGCAGAAAAGCTAGAAAAAGATGCTCAAGAAAACCAGAAATTGTTCTTTAAGACCCTAAAGAACATGAGGAAGGAAAAACAGTGCCCTCTTAAATGTATAAAGGACATGCAAGACAAATTACTTACTGCCCCAAAGGAAGTAATGGAAAGAATATTTATCAGAGCTCCTCAGCGGTGAGCAATATCAAGCCTCAGAAATGATAAGCACTATCACAGAAGAGGAAACCAATGGTGGTGAAGATTGTCACATGATGGATTTTGGGGCGACCTCTTTCCAATCTCTCCTTCACTACGGCAGTAATCAGTTACATTTTTGTACTGATTTTATTGCGATCTTTTCAGTCACACACACTTTTCTTTCTCTGTCCACTGTAGCAGATATTTTGTATTTTCCTTCTTACATTCCTATCAGGGATAAGTCATCATGTCTGTTTGTTACCCGTCCCTTTCCTAAAGCTTTGCAAGGAGCGGCAGAGATAAAATTAATGACAGGCAGGTTGGTATAATTCCTTTGTACCAAACCTGGGCTGCTACCGATTAAGGTAGCTGTGCGGTAGAATTTAATACATTTTTCATGAAAAACTTCATTTTTGTTTTTTAATGTTTTTATGAAGCCAAACCATTTCTCTTCACAATACATAGGTTTATATTGTCCAGTGATGCATAGTTTTTTACTTTTAAAAGGATAAGTGACCAGGGTGTGATCTTAATTTTTATTGACAACGCATTGTTTACCTCTGGTTACTAACCACTTTTTGAAAACATTATGATGCGCACACTAAAAAGGTGAAAAGATAATGATTCCATAACTCTTCTGTACCAGAAAACACCAGAGAACCATTTATGAGAAGGGACATTACTCTTCTTAAAGTCAGTTGTTTATGTGCCAATGTGAGCTGAAAATTTCAAAGTTGTCTGAGTTCAATCATTCATATTACACCTGTTTGAGTGAAAAAGTTACGTTTTTGTGGTAAGCTTTACAAATCAATTAAACAAGAACAATATGGGTGACAAAAAAAAGAATTAGGGAGCTAAGAAAACGAAAGTTTTTTTAGCAATCAGCGCCCTGGTGGCGTTGTTAGCACAACAGAAAATAATGAAGCAGCTGTTATTGATAACGAAGATAAACCTTCTTCTGTGAAGAAATTGAGGAAAAGCACCCTCTCAACCCACACAAAAGATGGACAAACAAATAATGCTTTTATTCTTATGAGTATGGAGCACTTGAATAACTTCATAATGGCAAACATGAGATGTGTAGAATGTTGTGGGTTTATGGTGTCATGTAGGCTCAATGAAGATTCAAAACAAGGTTTCTGTCACACAATCGTTGTCAAATGTAGCAATTGCTTGTGGGAAACATCTTTCACAACATCAGGAGATACAGAAAATGTACAGGAGACAGGAATAAACACAAAAAAGAACAAGGAAATCAATGTAAGGATGGTAATGTTTGTACGATCACTTGGCCGAGGCCATGCAGCGCTTGAAAAGTTTAGCTTGCACACTAGTGCCCCACCACCAATGACAAGACATAGTTGTAGAGACATTTTTATGCATGTGCATGCTGCTAGCCCTAGCCAAGCAGCGGCTGAAGAAAGTATGTCTGATGCTGCTAAAGAAATTAAAATGCAAAAACAAGCAACTAACAATGAGACTGGAACAGTCATGTGTGGTGTCTCAATGGATGGAACTTGGCAACGACGGGGTCATGCCAGTCATCATGGTGTAGTAACTTCCATTTCGATAGACAGCGGGATGTGTCTAGATGTGGAGACACTGTCGAACATTTGTGATGGATGCAAACGGTGGGACAAAAGGAAAGATGGAGAGCCAGAGAAGTATCTTAAGTGGAAGGCAGCCCACAACTTGAGGATATGAAAGCTGCCGTCAAAGCAGTTTTGCCTCATGTCGCTTCCACAAAGGATAAGCCGATGCATGAAAAATGCCCAGAAGGACATAATTCTTGGTGTGGCTATAAGAAGGACCCACTGTCTTATAAGCACAAGAATGGCCTACCGCAGGCAGTGGTAGAATGCATTCAACCAGTGTTTGATGATCTGTCGGATGAGTCCCTACTGTCAAAATGTCTCCACGGAAGGACACAAAACAACAATGAAAGTCTCAACAAATTAATATGGGATAGATGTGCAAAAGAACATTTTGGATAGATTCACAGTAGAAGAGGCTGTGTGGAATGCAGTATCTTATTTTAATGATGGATATTCATCAGTTCTCAAGCTCATGACAAAACTTGGAGTACCAGGGAGTAGATTTAGTGTGAATATGTGCAAAGCTGGAGAACAACACAGAATTACCAACTCCATCAATTTGTTTTATTTGTAGAGATGTTTTGCATACTAATGAGGTTCGATAAATTTCCAATTCTATTTTTTTTACAAGTGGTCACACATAGGACATGCTATATCCCAAATATTTTTGGTTTAGGACATAATGCACTCACTTGTGGACTTGTATGCAGAATTTCAACTCTATATGTTGAGAAATAATTATGTTATGTTGGTTTAAAATAACCCCGCATTTTTTATACTGCGGCGGCCATTTTGAATAGCTAATTAGCATAATTATGCAATCACTCATATGGTTAGATTTTTCTCTTACCAAGGAACATTTTGACATATATAGGCAAAATGTAAAGTTATAAATAAGAAAAATTCATGTTTCTACCACATGGCTACCTTAACACAAACATTCCCAGCAAATTTGCTAATTGCTGATAAGTTCCATCACTTGATGCTGTTCTTCTCTTATCTGAAATAAAGCGACAGATAAGATATTACTTAGGTGACACATTTTGGACAGACAAGGATGACATAATCGCTTCCTGTCTGACGTTTTATGGCAAGATTACTTTAGATAGTAATAATGTGTTACATCTGAAACAAATTGTCGTATGAGTTTACAGATGTGTTGGTGAGTTGCCAAGGATCGGATATTTTCATGCCATATATGGTAGAGTTGACCTCTGTATTACATTCAAAATTTGTCCATGTCAGGATTATTTTGAAATCACCCCACCCGACATTTTGTTTGAAATGATTGAAGCCCTCACAGCTGCATAACAAACAGATGCGGGGGTGGGACAGGAATTTAACCTCTCACGCTTCAGTGTTAAATTTACTGCGATTCACGCTTGCCAAGAAGACACCAGACCTTGCCAGAAGTTAGAATTCAGAAATTCCATTTTATCAGGCTGGACTTTTTATTGGAGAATCTTGACGGGCTTACAAAACAGCCCAGGAAATCTCTATCCTTTTAACAAGGAAACAAGGACTAAGGAAACTGAACACATGGAGTCAGAGAGGGAATTAAAGTTAAAATTAGCGACCCCAAGTGCACGTGTAAGAGGCCTAATCAAGTGCCTTAACTTCATTGATCTGAGCAAAAGGTCTGTGAGCCAGGATTGGCTTAAGTTGTCATTTTACATTC
The DNA here is from genome assembly GCA_024509875.1 of Oreohelix idahoensis. Classification (NCBI taxonomy): domain Eukaryota; kingdom Metazoa; phylum Mollusca; class Gastropoda; order Stylommatophora; family Oreohelicidae; genus Oreohelix; species Oreohelix idahoensis. Next base: position 135,929 of record JAMPIV010005607.1, on the reverse strand, counting down.
TATATTTTTCATTACTAACATGTGAACTAATATGTATCTATTACCATGTGAATACTAATATGTGAAAATCACTAGTGGATGTCCCAGTCATTTGAGGCTCGCAACCTCAGCGCATAGAATGATGATTTCATGAACCACCATTGCACGGGCTGGCGACTACTTTATTGCTAGTTTCTTAATGAGAACTAAATGCATCAGTAGTCCCATATGGAGCAGGGAGGAAAAGATGAAAGAAATAATGTACATTTTAATTATAATACTTACAGTTTCAAACCAGTGTAAATGTCGATGTTAACATATTCACTTTAAAATTAATGAAAGTTTCAAACTTTTCAGATCAGTGTAAACATAAATGAAAACATATTCAATTTATATTGTGAACACTTTTCAAACAGTGGAGGTGTAAATGTAAACATATTCTATCTGTAACATTAACCTTTTCATTTAAATGTAAAATAAGGATAAAGTTATTCAATTTAAATGTAAAGAAAGTATTTTTATTGAGGGATTAAGTTTAATTCTCATTGAGGGTAAATTCTGAGTAGATGGGATGGTGGAATAGAGGGAAAGGGGACACATAAGTATGTGTCGGGAAACACAATACTCAGGAAAGCATTTCGTTTCTATTCTTTCACCATAGTTGTTGGTGGTGGTACCAGTGAAGGTACTAATCCCTGGAACAAAGTGAGGGTATAAGTGGACTGACTTAGAAACGTGGAACCAGCTTGGCAGTTACTTCTTGATTGTACTAGAAACGGGCTGCACCTTTAATCTTAACCAGAGACGTGAGAACTCCAGTGACCTATCTGCACAGAACCCATTAGCGGGAGCAGAAACTACTATTGGCAGCTAAGTGAAACATATAAGCTGCCAAAAGTGAACTTTTTTCATAAAACCTACTATCATTCAATGATGAGCATTTTCTTTTAAACTATTCAATTATTTTAACCCTTGTTAAAACTAAATGGTTATTAAATCTGTTATTTGTAATTATACAAATTTAGCTTTGATTTAATCATTTTAAATGTACTGCATGTTTGTCTCAGTCATTTTACTAAACACACTCTAAACTGAGTGATGCCAGAATAATAAGAATTCCACTGAGTAAATCAGAGGTGGGGCTTAACGAGCTAAATAAATAATTGCTTAATTCTTCACAAACCTTGTTGGCGAATTCTAGATATAACGTGCTCAGCCAATGCAGCATTGTTTTTTCTTCTCTGAATATCTTGTGGAAACCCCCTTGATATAGAAGTGTCATTACCCTTCTATGTACAAATCAGCCAAAAGTAATCTTGTCCAAAGGTAGACACCTTTGAAGACCCACTTTAAGTACTCTAGAGTTCTGGCCACTGTTGGACCACTACTGCAAAGCAGGGGAGGCAACCCATGACAAAGATGGCATCATGATGGAAGAACTAAAGACAGAACTGGAGAAAATCAAGATGGGCAAAGCAGAAGGACATGATGGTATATCACCAGAAATGATTAAGTACATGGAAGCAGCAGGTGACCTGTTACTCCTCAGGGTCCTACAGGCAGCCTGGTGGTACAGGATCATACCAAAGGATTGGGAGATTGCCATCATAATACCTATTTTTAAAAAGGATGACAACTGACAATATGGAAATCATAACTCTTCTCAGTGTCCCTGGTAAAATCTACTCTAGAATCCTGGAGCAGAGACTCAGATGCCCAGATGGATGAGCTCCAATGTAGCTTGCAAGCAAACCAAAGTACTAAAGACCATATCTTCACACTCAACAGCTTAGTGAAAAGGTCCTTAAGTATAAAGGTGAGAAACATCTTTGTTTCTTAATCTGGAAAAAAAGCGTTTTACAAGGTCCCATGCAGCAAAACTTTGGGACTGCTTGGCAAATAAAAACATTCCAACACCTCTGATTCATGCTATACTAATAGTGTGACAGTTCCTAATTACAATCGATACTTGCATACTACGATAGGCCCAATGGGCTGATCACCCGTTGGCTTGTCACACCGATTACAGAAACAACGGCAGATGGATCTATTTGTTGTTGCCCTAAAGACGCCGCTAGGCGTGATGGGAAACTACAACAGAGAAAATCAATCTGCTGTTGCCCTTAAGACGCCACAAGGCGTGATGGCCTCTGACTGCTTGGTAGGTCTTTGGCTAAGGACGGAAGAAGAAGAAGAGAAGATACTACGATAGCCTATACGTCCACGAAACACTGTTAAAGAGAAATAACTCCAACTGAATATTCCGAGCAGAACAAATGACAACGTTATTTTGGAGATTACCAGTTTAATTGACTTTCACAAGGCATAAATCATATGTATTGTAAGAACATCACCAGACCTTCACCTTCCCAATTACTATGTATTAGCTTTTGATCTTGTCAAATAGCCTACTGTTTGACCATATTATGCAGTTCCCTAAGTCTGTATAAGTATTTAAACCAATAAAACGGTAGGCTATTGAATCAGTTTTACAAATAGGCTAACGTCTGTCCCTAATGCTGTCTATTTTTAAAATCTTTATAGGTAAATTTGATGCCTGTAAATAATCTATCATTGAGATTCTTATTAGCTCATACCTGTACAATTACTGTAAATAATTAAAAGTTACTAGCCATGACTTGTTTTAAACAATGGATAAATCGTTTTATGTTTTGTTAGAACTACCGCTATGAGCATGGCCGTCATTTTGGTGCTTGATTAATACTTAAAATGTTGGATAGGTTGTAAATTTGTCTTCACGTGTAAAACTTGTTCTCAATTTCTTTTGGTAGACAATGAAATGTAATGTGGTTTTGGCTATATTATTTGTATTTTCAGCAACATTCGACAATTATTTGGAACTGTACAGCAGGAAAGTTAATATTCTTGTTTGTTGAAACTAGAATTAGCTCATTTATACTTTAGTGAATTATATTCTTTTGTAAGTGAATTGCGATATACCGGAACGAGTGAAATGTATTCAGACAACTACAAAATAATTTAAGAACATTAATAGAAAGAGCCATAGAGGTGAAGACAGATCTCTACTTGTGCTTTATTGATTACACTAAGGCATTTGACAAAGTGAAACATGAGGAAATTATCAAAATGTTAGAAGCATCAACATTGATGGTAAAGACTTGAGGATAATAAAGAATATGAGTTGGCAACAAACAGTAGCTGTAAGAATTAGCAGCCAAATAGGAACGTTTAAGCAAGGGGGGAGGGAAAAAAAGTTTCAGGCAGGGATGATATAGTAGCAAAAAGTGAAAAGGAGCTGCAGGAATTTTTTTTTTTAATTTAATGAAGAAAAATATCCTGTTCAACCTCTAATGGGTTATAATTAGGATATATATTGTTTTCAATTCCAAATAATATGAACAACTGCCGATATGAGAAAGTGGCATCACATTTGTCAAATCATTGTAAATAGGCACAATAACAATTCTGCTTATACGTTAAATAAAAAATAATAAAAAACAAATAAACAAAATCAAGAAGAAACTCTGAACAAGAATAGTAAAGTATGGGGGGTGGGGGTGTAAAGGCCTGGCGGTTCCAGTTATATAACTGACTTTAACAGATATTTAATTGACTTTCATCTGTTAAAAGTCATAAGCATTGTAAGAACAACATCAGACCTTCACATTCCCAGTCACTAGATATTAACATTTGCTCGTGTTAAATATTGTTTGACTATATTATGCAGTTCCCTAGGTCTATCTATTCTTAAAACCTCTTCTATATTTATAGGTAAGTTTGATGCTGGCAAATAATCTAATATTGGTATTCTCATTTGTTCATACCTCTTACATTTTAACAAGAAATGTTCTATATTATTGTCTTGAAGACATCCTGCACAGTAAGGTTCTTCTATTCTACAACAGCCTTTTCCCAGCTGTAGTCTGAGAAGTTTCTTATTACTTCTTCTTCTTCTTCTTTGATCCTTAGCCGCCGACCGTCAAAGCAGTCAGTGGCCATCACGCCTAGCGGCGTCTTGTAGGGCAACAACAAATTGATTCCACTTTGCTCGGTCGGCGGCCATCCTTCGTACAGTGCCCCAACTCTGGTTCATTCTTTGCATCTCAGCCTCCACAGTCCTCCGCCAGGTTGTTTTTGGTCGGCCTCTTTCGTTTTCCTTCAGGGGTCCAAAGCATAGCTGTTCTTGTGATGGCATCGGGGTCTCTTCTGAGGACATGGCCAACCCAACTCCAGCGTCTGCCAGATATGATGGTGCGCATGTCCACTTGCTTGCTCCGAGTAAGCAGATCTTGGTTGGTGATGGTATTCGGCCAAAAGATTCGGTGAATTTTTCTTAGGCATGTTGTGTGAAAAGAGGACAATTTCGACATTTCCTTCTCTGTAACTCTCCAGCTTTCCGCACCATAGAGAAGCACAGAAAGCACACAGCTCTGATATAATCTTAATTTTGTGCTTGTGCTGTATTGAGACGACTTCCAGATGTTGTTTAGGCTAAAAAAGGCTGTTCTTGCCTTATTCATTCTGATGTTGATGTCTTTGCCTGCCCCGCTGTCTGGTGTTACTTTGCATCCTAGGTATGCGAAGGTGTCTGTACCAGTTGCTGAACCTTACTGATATGGACTCAGGGTTGCTCACATTGAGCGTCATGACCTCTGACTTCTTTAAATTGATGTTCAAGCCCACATGCTGGCTAAACTTATTAAGTCTATCCGTTTTTTCCTGGATGTGTTGATGTGAATGTGCTAGTAGTGCAATGTCATCTGCATATTCCAGATCATCCAATGTAGAAAATGTAGTCCATCTTATTCCTCTTGGACTGCCCTCTGTTGTCTGGCGCATCACCCAATCTATGACTGTTAAAAAAAGAGTAGTTGATAAGGGGCATCCCTGTCGTACTCCTGTCTTCACCCTCAAAGGTTAGGTTGCTTTGCCCAACACTACACGTAAATTTGGCATAGAGGCTTTTTATGATTGACACTATGCAGCTTGGAATTCCATAAGCCTTTGTATTTTCCATAAACTGTCCCTATGTATGCTGTCGAAAGCTTTTTCAAAATCAACGAAATTAATGTACAGCTGTCTTTGCCATTCTGAGCACTGCTCTATAATGTTCCTGAGAGTGAATATATGATCTACACATCTTCTGTTCTTTCTAAATCCTGCTTGTTCTTTCCTCAGTTTGTGGTCTACTGCTTTTGAAATTCTCTGTATAATTATCCTGCCTAGTATTATTACTGGGAATTTTCAATTCCCTAGATATCTGACATTTTCTTGTTGGAGCCTTGAACATCTTATATGCATGTCTTCCTTTCAGATTCTTATCCCACTCTGCTTTCCATTCATCTGTTATTAAATCTTTAATTAAGCTCTTAATCTCTGATTTACCCATCCCTATATTTATTCGATTTTTATCAGATCTACCTTTCTTGGCTTCTTTATCTGCCTTTTCATTTCCTTCTGTGCCAACACGTGAAGGTATCCAAGCAATTAAGACTGAACATCCTCTGGAATATAAGTATGTAGTAGCCAGAAATATCTCCTCTGCTATATCAGGTCTACTACATTCTCGTAAGTTTCTAAGTGCTTGAATTGTTGAAAGAAAGTCAGTTAAAACTGTTAGTTTTTTGGGAGGGTTATTAGAGAATATTTCTAGTGCTTTTAGTATTGCCACCATCTCTGCAGTGAAAATGGATGTATTTTCCGTGATGCTATATCCTTTTGCCATTTTGCATATTGGAATATATATTCCTATCCCCAATTTGCCATCCTCTCCCTTGGATCCATCTGTGTACACAGTAATGCGGTCTTTTGATATTTGTTGTATATATTTATTAGCTGTGTTTTTAATATTTTCTATATTATTTGCTTTCTTAAGTATTTCTGTTAGATGGTAGTCCGTGTCTGGTTTCTTGATCTCCCAGGGTGGAATCACTGGTTTGTATTCAACACTGTTATTAATTGATGTAATTAATGTACCCAGATAAAGTGACAAATGTCGAGGTGTTGTCACGTGCTTGCCTTCAAAGTATGTATACGCTGCTTAGACAGCGCAGACTTCGCTGGCTTGGCCATGTTCGCCGCATGGAAGATGGTCGCATCCCAAAAGATATCTTCTACGGACAATTACCAGATGGCAAGAGAACAGTTGGGCGACCACAGCTGAGGTTCAAAGATGTGTGCAAGAGAGATATGAGGGCACTGGACATGGATCCAGCAACATGGGAGGATGAAGCTGCCGATCGCACTAAGTGGCGATGCTATTTACGGCGCCACCTCAGATTGGGCGAAGAGACGCTCACACAACAAGCAGAGGTGAGGAGAAAACGTCGAAAAGAGCACCAGGAAAATAAGCAGCTGAGGGCTGCCACCTCAGGGGCGCATTCCCATAGTCAGTTATGACTGAAGGGGCTGTTATTATTATTGTACCCAGATGGACAATTTCCTCCATACACTTCCATCCTGTATGGTATCTAGTGGTATTCATTGGATTGGCCTGAGTTGTTAGTTGGCATCTGGTAAAAGCTGTACGTGCTGGGTGAGACTTATCTATCATAACTCTGTTCATGTAATTTAGTCTTAACTCCTTTCTCCGTAATTCTAAGGGTAGAATTCCTAAAGCCACCTCTATAGCTCCCATTGATGTTCATCCGATTGCACCTGCTATTGTACATAAAGCCTGAATCTAATAGAAAGTGTAAATAAAGGCCTCAGCCTTAATAGCAGAAAGACAGAAGCAATGGTCGTCTCAAAGAAAAGGGCTTTTCCAGAATGCACTATTAAAGTAATTTTGATTTAATGATGAGAAATAACCAGTTAAAAAAAAAAAAAAAAAAACCTCCATTCTTTCTCGCCCACTTCCACCTTGTTAACAGCAGGGCAGTTGTGAGAGATCTGGTTTTTTTTTTCTTCTGGAAGATCTGTTTTCGCTATGGAGTTGTTTTTTTTTTTTTTTCCAGCGGCACTTGGGCTTTCAGCCCTTCGGCCCAATGACATGTCATTGCGAGGCTGGGGAACCTGAGGACTTTCCTTCCAACCCGGTCAGGAGCTTCGCTCCTTCCCATCCACAGAGGGTTTATCACAGGAGCCGTTCAGGCTATTCAGTCAAATTTCCGGCCGTAAACATTTCTTCAAACGCCGACGCCCGGGTTTGAACCATGAACACCTGGTCGCCAGTACAACGCCGAAGCCATTACACCAGCGCGGCTCCCAATGGAGTTGTTTAAGGAGCATCACATCATGCATGCCTTGTTAAGGGATTGACTTTGGAGCCAGTTTCCTCGCACCTCCTTTATTGTTCCATGAATGCTATTACCATTTCCTGTCGGTCAGAGCCAGTCTGTAAATGAGTATGTCATCAGCAAAAGTCAATGTCGCCCTAACCAAGTTAGCTGAATGGTGGATACTTTTGCGGTATATATATATTAAACAGCACCGGTTATAGTGGAGAACCCTGGGGTAGTCCCGGGCAAATGCGCACTGTGTCTGATGTCCATGTTCCAAAGTGAAAGGTCACTGATCTCTCAGTTCAGGCAGCTGCTATCCATCTTGTTAGCCAAGGGTTAACACTGCAAGCCACTACACAGTTCATTAATGTTTCAAAGTTCACACTGTTATAAGCATCCTTTATATCGATTGCGACAACAACCATTTCTCGTTTACCCTGGAACCCCTCATACACATCATAAGCAAAAGTTCCAGTGTTACCCTATTTTACTTTCATGGTATTTACAAAATGGTATTTAATTTATTATTCTATAAAATATTTCTCTTCTAATGTTCTGCTTTCGGACCGCACGCATCAGGATAACGGATTTTACCGCATAGAATCTACGAGTATATCTTGTTTCAGTTTCCCAGACACGTTTTATAGTGCAGTTTTTATTGGTTGGTAGCAATCGCCCGAAGTTTCTCGGGTAATTCCGTCACAATGCGTGCTGTACCTTTCTGTTTCACGTTTGAAGAATGGTTTGTGTGGATCGGGGTCATGGCCAGATACTGCAATACAATATGAACATGCGTGCGGTCGTCTTGCAGCTCTCGAGTTGTAAAAATCGGCTGTGTCCAAGTCCAGTGTTTTTTGTGATTAATTTTTGTTAGTTGCCGGGAGTGCAGATTATTACAGTGACAGTGAGTTTCAAGTTCTAAGTTAATTAGTATTTCGGAGATAATTGACATATACCCAAAATGCAAGTGTTGGACGACATCGCTAAAAAGAAGTTTTGTTCACTAAGTTTTAGTGAAAAACTATCAATTGTGAGTAACGGTAAACCATGTCCTGAGTTACCACTCTTAAAAACAGTACATAAAACTAAGACAGAAGTATACACACGCCATTTTTCAACAGCTCATTACAAGTCGGTGGATTGGTTAACTGGTTGTGAAAAGAGGAATAAATTGTTCAGTTGGCCTTGTTTTTTATTTTCGTCAGAAGGCAACGTATGGAGTAGAAATGGTTTTGATGATCTTAACCACTTAAGTACAGCTGCACAGAGACACGAAAAGACTAACAGCCATGTCCAATGTTTTTTTTCAGCTGAAAATGTTTGGCCGACAAAGAGTGGTCGTCTTGCTTAATGATCAGCTCGATAAGAGTATCAGCCAACATAATGAACTTGTAAAAAAGAATCGAGATATCTTGAAACGTCTGATTGATGCGGTATGCTTCCTTGGTAAACAGGAGTTTCCTTTCCGAGGACATGACGAATGTAATGACTCTTTCAACAGAGGCAACTATTTAGAGTTTTTGGATGCACTTCAGCAATATGACCCTCTTTTGGAACATCACCTACAGAGCTCTACAGTTTTCCGTGGAACCTCTCCGGCTGTGCAAAATGATCTCATTCAGGCTATCTCTGAAGTCCTCATTGATGAAATAAAGAAGGAAGTCCACGTTTCAAACTTTGCTGCTATACTTCTGGATGAGAGTTGTGATATCACGTGCAAATCACAGCTGTCAACTGTCTTAAGATATGTATTAGATGGTGTTGTTTATGAAAGGTTTGTCGGGCTTACCGACGTTAGTCAGTATAGAACCTCAGAAGGTTTGTTTAAACATGTAGTTAGCACGGTACAAGAATACAAATTTAAAGATAAGTTAGTTGGGCAAACTTATGATGAAACGTCTGTGGTGGCAGGTCATTTGGATGGCTTACAAAAAAAGGTTATTGATGTTTACCCAAAAGCACTCTTTACTCATTGCTGTGCCCATGCATTGAACCTCGTCTTGCAACAAAGTTTGATGAATATCAAAGACTGCAATATTTTTTTTATAACTCTCAATGGTCTTTCTGCATTTTTCTCAAAATCGTCTAAGAGAACAATAGCTCTTCAAGAATTTCTTTCTAAGAAGTTGCCAACTGTAGCACCTACCAGGTGGAACTTCACTTCCAGATTAGTACATACAGTGAACGATCATTGGTTAGAGCTTATTGACTTTTTTGAAAATGTCATTGATTTTTCTTTAGAATGGGATGCTGACACAGTGGTTAAATCGCAAGGCTTTTTGTCTTTCTTGAGGAGCCTAAATACAATTTTCCTACTTCAAGTATTTTCAAGATTATTTGCATATACAGATGTTTTATACAATTTACTTCAAACAAGAAATTTCGATATTTTGTACTGCTGCAAGAAAATAGAAGAGATCAAAAATGAACTTCAACGAGCAAGGGATATTGCCTTTAATGAGATTTGGTATGCTGCATTGGGAAGGAGGGAACAAGAATTTGAATCACCTACAAATAAACGACGCCGTGGTTGTTTAGGAAAAGATGCATGTTGCCAACTGTATTTTGAAATCGTTGATAACATTAGTGTTCACACACGGTTTGCAGCTTTAAAGAAACTTGAGTATTTCCACCTTCTTTATGAGCAAAAGTATACCAGTTTCAAGAAAAATTTTCCAGAGGACCTCATCAAAAAATTAAAAGACATTTATGGAGAAATGTTCGACTATGTAAGATTGAAGAATGAACTTGTTGTACTTTATTGTTTTCAGATGAGTTCTGCAACAAGTCAGTTCATGAGTTACTGCAGTTCTTAGTTGAAAATGATCTCAGTTCAGGCTTTAAAGAAGTGTTCAAACTGGCAGAATTGATGACAATTCCAGCAACTACTGCTTCTGTAGAAAGATCGTTTCAGCTTTAAAGCGAATCCACAGTTACCACAGATCTACACAAGGTCAAGATCGACCCTCCAGTCTCAGCCTATTGTCCATTGAAAAGGATCTTTTGAGCAAGGTTAGAATGAAGAATACATTTTACGATGCTGTAACAGAGAAATTTCTGCAAAAGGAAAGAAGAATAGATCTGATCTTCAAGTGAAACCTGTAAGTGAAAATATGTATTATTTAGTTAATGTTTTTCTTCCAGCCGAATAACTATCGTTGCGTAATTGAATATAGTTGGTTTTTAAATTAAGAGGGGAAGGGGTTAAATAGTAGGCGTACATATTCATTTTAAGTAGCAGCACGCCTAGCTCGCTTTACCAGGATACGCCTCTGATGCTAAGTGGGCTAGGTGATTGGCTGATATTACCAGTTTCTCTTTTTGATGTTCTGATCTTCATGTTGTAGCTTGTGCAGTTGGATCAAGTGCATTTCTATGGTTCCACTATTAGTTTTCATCTGCACACATTAGACTTTGATCACCTGCAAAAAAAAAGTAACACTCGGAAATGCTTATTCATTGTTTTCTGGGTTTGCTTCATCTGGGTAAGTTATTAAAGCTCCTGTATATTTTGTTCATTACTAGGTGTAATTCTATAGTCTCTGGTATACTGAATCAGCTGTGTCTCTCCTGCAATGAAGTCAGTTTGTCAATGTATTTCATTCTCTCTCATATTATTCTTTTCTTATGACAATTTCAAATAAATCTGGCTAACTTTGCAGAATTGTCTGGGTTAAATAAGAACTTTATCCTGTATTTCATTATTATGTTTAAAATAGGAAAATATATCTGTACTCTTAAGTAATCTTCACAGTCAAACGAACGAGGAATGCTTTTAAATATTCTTAAAATTACCACCATTGGGTACTTTTCATTTTATAGGTAACTAGCGGTCATACCCGGCCAAGCTGGGTCCATGTCGGAATAGGTGCATGTTGGATTTGGTGCGAATCGACAACTCTATTTTTAAGTCATAGACTGGGTGATGCGCCAGACAACAGAGGGCAGTCCAAGAGGAATAATATGGTGTTAAGGATAGATCTGGGGATAAAATAATGTAGCATGTTACTACACGCTAGCACATGCCCATTTTATGTGAGGAATTGTGTTCGCCTGTAGACAAACTACTTTTTGCACGAAGCGTTCACCCGTGTGAGCGACACGTGTGACGTTTTTGTCACATGTCGTGGGGTCAGTGTGTTGATTATTTGGGCCGTTCGTATTCGTTCTCTGGTTTGAAGTGGACGTGATTTCTTCTAAGCTCCAGGATTTTTATGGAGAGTGTGTTTTTCTAACTGGACATTAAATGTATTTTTCAAAGGCCGCCACCTTGTTAAGAATGTTCTAGATGGGGAAGGAAACTTATTGAGAAGTCTTGCACAACCCCTTTTGATATTTTCGTAAGGAGTATCTCAAAGATGTTGAGGAAACTGAGTTTAGGTCGCCATCATCAGTTTGTTCCGCCACATTACTTGGGTACCGGGAATATTGCCCTACCTATTAGTACACGGCCAGGATTGATAACAGATTTAAGAATATCTCTCAATATATTTACTTTACTATATTAACAATGGAGATGAAGAAGGCCTATTGATTGAGGCTCGTTATTGACTGACGTAACTGCTTATCGCATTTACATGTTTTCCTGCCATATACTATGTCATGTATATATCTTGATGGATGTCTCCTTGTGATTGAACGTACAATAAATGTCAACCATGTTTTCCCGTGGACCTGTTCATCCGCCGGCTTGTGTTGTATATTCTGACCATAATGTCCTGTATGAAAGCCTGCAATCATTCGCGTATCCTGCATGATCCTCTATATTTATTCCAGCCGTAACAGATGGACTACATTTTCTACATTAGAAGATCTGGAATATGCAGATGACTTTGCACTACTAGCACATTCACATCAACACATCCAGGAAAAAACGGATAGACAATAAGTATAGCCAGCAGGTGGGCTTGAACATCAATCTAAAGAAGTCAGAAGTCATGACGCTCAATGTGAGCAACCCTGAGCCCATATAAGTAAGGAATCAGCAACTGGAACAGACAGACACCTTCACATACCTAGCATGCATATTAACACCAGATGGCGGAGCAAGCAAAGACATGAACAACAGAATGAACAAAGCAAGAACAGCCTTTTTTAGTCTTAACAACATCTGGAAGTCCTCTCAGTACAGCACAAGCACACAATTAAGATTATATCAGAGCTGTGTGCTTTCTGTGCTTCTCTATGGTGCGGAATGCTGGAGAGTTACAGAGAAGGAAATGTCGAAATTGTCATCTTTTCACACAACATGCCTAAGAAAAATTCACCGAATCTTTTGGCCGAATACCATCACCAACCAAGATCTGCTTACTCGGAACAAGCAAGATGACATGCACACCATCATATCTGGCAGACGCTGGAGCTGGGTTGGCCATGTCCTCAGAAGAGACCTGTTGCGTCCTTTTTTAAGTCCTAACAGACTTTAACAATATAGACAGTCTCAGGTCCTGTCTTTGTTAAAAGTGTACGCACCAAATTGAGATATTAGTAATTCGTTTGGTATATTAAATTTATTGTGCACGAGAACGCACATTTTTGGGATTTTTAAAATTAACGCGCTTGTTGTCAACAAAAGGCAGATGACGTATCTGCTGGGAGAATCAAGCAGGATCCCTACCAGACAGTATGGTCTGTTGATATATTTCAGCCCCTGTGTTCGGGCGTATTGATTATTACTTTGGTGGTCGGCTCACTGCACTCAAGACATAGCCCCAGCATCACAAAGTAAGGTATTGATATAATTGATTAATATTTTATTGAATTAATGTCGTCATTGACATAACTTCTACAAGTCGACCTCTAGCTGGTACCCTCATGCGTTGGGACCAGAATGGATCAAACTTGAACGTTTATGTATTGAAAATTTCGAGCATATTTATATTGAAACTCGTTGATTGAAATTACGGGATCTACGTTATGGAATATTGGAATTGCCGTCATACGATTAACGGCTCTTTTTATGGAAGGTGAACCAAAAGTTAGGAGTTCATCCTAGGATATATATTTCAAGTTAATGATTGTATTATAATATCTATATCTAACTTTTTTGATTTCTGCGATTGTTTTCATTTGTCATTAACTATCTTGTCTTGTCACTATTGTCGTAATTGTCTATTACTTCTGTCTTATCATAACATCTCATTGCATAAATTATTTTTGTTGATTAATAATATATTAATAATTATATGATATTACATACCGTTCTTGGACATGAACGAGTAACATTTCTTAGTGTGATAAGAAAAAAATTATTGGACATTAATTAATATTTACGAAGAAGTATAGTAACTACTTGGTGATCATAATGTATTCACTAGACTATTTTATTAAACAAGCTAAAGCCCTTCAGATGACTCCTGAAGAGGTAAAAGCATTCGCACTTGCAGAATATGAAAAGTCTCAGAAGTTAGAAACTCTAAGACTAGAAAATTTAAAGTTTGAGACAGAATAGAAGAGACTTCAGATTGAGGCAGAAGACAAAAGACTTCAGATTGAGTCTGAAGAAAATGAGAAAAAAAGAAAATTTGAGGCAGAACAAAAAAGATTGGAGGCTGCAAAAAATGAGAGAAAAACTGCTGAAAAGGAAAGACAACTTAAAATTGAAATGGAAGGTAAGCAAAGGGAAATGGAAGAGAGGAGATTGATAGCTGAAGAAAATACAAGGAAATATCAGCTTCAGGTTCAACATGAACAAAAAATGAAGGAAATGGAATTTGAACAATTTAAATTAGCTCAGGAAGCTAATTCTCATAGAACTCATGAAGGCCAGTCTTCATCTAAACATGATAATTTTAGGGAGGTTCACCTAAAATTACCAAAATTTAATCCACCATCCGACGATGTAATATTCTTTCTTGACAGGTTTGAGGCCACATGTAAGGCTTATAACTTGGATAAAACACAATATTGTACACATTTATCCAGACTACTTACAGGCGATGCTATGGCAGTTTATCATACAACTAGTGCTAATGATAAAAATGATTATGATGCTCTTAGAGCAGCCCTTCTTAAGAAGTATCAAATGTCAAAAGATGAATACAGGGTACGTTTTAAAACTATGCTACCACAATCAGGAAAGAACTTTAATGATTTTCTTTCTCTGATACGTCTCACCTTGGAAAGATGGATCGAAATGTCCAAGGTAGAAAAATCTTATGACGGTCTTTTTGATTTATTGCTACGCGATAAGGTTTTATCTTCTGTAAATCCAGCATTCCTTGCTTTTTTACATGAACGTAAACCTAGTAATATGAAAGAAATGGAGGAAAATTGCAAAAATGTTTGCACTGCACATCCGAACATGGATATTAGCAATACTCAGATTAAGGACGAATTTCCTGTCGCTTTTGCTATGCAGCAGAATAACTTTTCACGACACCGTTCTTTAAATAACGACAGATCCTTTAAAAAGGGAAATAACGAGAATTTCAATTCCTTTAATTTTTATAAGGGGAAACAATTCCAACAATCTTCTCCATATAATGTTTCTTGGAGTCAATCTCACAGATCACGAGATTTTGATAACAATAATTTCAGAAATAATCAAGGAAACAATTATAAACAAAATTGGCGATCCAATTCGCAGTATTCTCATAACAGACATGGTTCTCTGAACAGATCATTTGGTCAAAGACATAACAGTAATACCAATAATTGGCGTTCTAACCAAAATTGTAACTCCAACAGTGACAGTAATTATAGCAATTTTAGAGAAAATAGTCAGAATCGATCGCGACGAAGACATAGATCTTCGAGCAGATCTCGTCATCAGTCTAATGTTGCTGTACTTGAGGCACAAACTAACAAAGATCAGGACAAAAATGTTAATCCACATAATGCAATGTCTTGTATTGATCTTGAGCAGGTAAAGGCTTGTCAAGAATGCTCTATGCTATTCCAGCCCAAGGCGATCACGACGCTGAGATGCGGACACATATTGCCAAGTCTCCCGGCAGTCTGTACGGTCACTTCTGCGTCAGTTCACCAGGTGAAAGGATGCCTTAAATTCAATAGGGGATATGTTAACTCTATTCCTTGCTCTGTTTTATTTGATTCAGGCTGCAGCACAGTCGGTGTACGGAATTCGCTGATCGACCCTTGTTGTGCTACAGGCAATACTGTCAAATGCGTCACCTTCGGCGGCACTGTGGAAACCTTTCCTACAGCTATTATTGATCTTAACACACCTTTTTTCAGGGAAGATTCACGCATGCCTTCTTCAGAATCCAATTAGTGATGTCATCCTGGGTTGCATACACGGTATAAAAGAGTGAACCCCACAGCAAATTGCTGAATGGGAAGAGCGACATATTCAGGCTGCAAATGCAGTAGTTACCAGAGCG
This sequence comes from Oreohelix idahoensis, assembly GCA_024509875.1. Lineage (NCBI taxonomy): Eukaryota > Metazoa > Mollusca > Gastropoda > Stylommatophora > Oreohelicidae > Oreohelix > Oreohelix idahoensis. The sequence goes on along the minus strand of JAMPIV010005607.1, from coordinate 120,400 downwards.
CAAGCTACTGATATGTTGCTAAAAACAACTTCTGAACCTGCGGTCAATGTTAATGATGATGTTGACACTCCTATTTCAAGGGAGTCGTTTATAACATTGCAAAAAAATGATGCCTCATTGACCAGATTTTTTAAGCTAGCTAATAACAAGACTAAAAAAACAAATGCAAAATCTAGACATAATTTTGTACTCAAGAATGGGATATTGGTGCGACTAATACAAGACACTGATTCTTCATTAAGGTCTCAGATTTTAGTACTTCTTTCTATGAGAGCTCGGATATTGCGTCACGCACACGACTCTCAATGCGCAGGCCATATGGGTTTTTCACGAACCAAATCTAGAGTGCTATCTGCATTCTATTGGCCAGGCGTTCACAGAGATGTGAATATCTACTGCCGTTCTTGTACGACATGTCAAGAAGTCAAAGTTCGGGGTCCATACCACGCAGCTCCAATTCAGCCTGCGGACATTCCGATCTGACCATTTGAGAAAATGGCTATTGATATCATTGGTCCTATGCAACCTTCTGCAAGAGGACATACACATATTCTCACTTGTATTGATATGTGTACTCGTTGGCCTGAGGCCATACCTCTGAAAAATACATCATCTGCCAGTGTTGCAGAGGCTTTATGGTTGATCTTTTCGCGCTTAGGTTTTCCGCATAAGATCTTATCTGACCATGGTGTTCAGTTTGTATCTGAAGCTATGTCACAAGTCGTAGATTGCATTATTCCAATCTCACTTCGGCAGGGTCTAGTGCTCTCTCCCTTCTTCGCCGTAGAGACGACATTGTCATCAAACCGGCTGACAAGGGAGGAGCCATTGTCGTCTGGCAGAAAGACTTGTACCTAAGTGAAGGTAAAAACCAGTTGACCAATGGCTCTTTTTACAGGTCTAGGACCAGCGATGCGACTGTCTCTAACAATCGCATTGTACACAACACCATTAAACAGCTTATCAATAGTAATGATCTTCCTCCCGGGGCATCTCGTCTTAGGATTCATGACAGCTCTTTGGGCAAGCCTGTATTCTACATGCTCCCCAAAATTCACCGTCTTGCTGAACTGGTCCTTAACCTGAATTCCTTTGAATTCAATGGTCAATTTTTTGACCAAATTAGTGGTGTTGCCATGGGAACGAAGATGGGTCCCAGCTATGCCTGTCTATTCATGGGCCACTTGGAGCATCAGATATGGCAACAATACTCCGGTCCTTTCCCTGGGTTTTACCGCAGATATATCGATGATGGCATAGGTCTCACAGATATGTCTGAGACTGATTTACACCGCTTCATCGACTTTGTGAACCACTTTCACCCCACGATTAAGTTCACCTCCCTCGTCTCCACAGTTTCTGTCAACTTCCTTGACATTACTATTTCTATCACGCCCTCCGGCCTTAATACCTCAGTATACTACAAGCCGACAGATGCCCACAGCTACCTCCTGTATACCTCTTCTCATCCTCGGGCCTGTCGTGACTCCCTTCCTTTTTCACAACTTCTCCGCCTCCGCCGTTTATGCCAAGACGACGATGACTTCCACTTACGAGCAAATGAGATGTTGGATTTCTTCCGTAACAGACTTTATCCAGAACATGTTCTCACCTCTGCTCTCCAACGTGTGCTCCCCATCTCTCGTCAGGAGGCCCTCATACCTCACCATAAATCCACTTCGGATAGAGTCAAATTAATCTTGACCCATCACCCTCATAGTACTACTGTCAAACAGATCCTTTTCCGCCACCTCCCTATCCTCCAAGCAGAGCCTGTGACCCAAGAAGTATTCAGTGAAGCACCTTTGGTGGCATATAGACGTGACAAGAACTTGAAGGATCTTCTTGTTCACAGCCGTCTCCCAAAGGAGAATGCCACCCACTTTGGCACACTACCCTGTGGTCGGACAAGATGCAACACGTGCAAGTATGTCACCTCAACCCAGAAGGTGTCCTTTCCTAAGGCTACGTACACCATCACTAGTAGCTTCACGTGTGAATCGCGCAATGTCATTTATACGATCATATGTAAACGTTGCTGCAAAACCTATATTGGCCAAACAGGCAAACGACTTGGGGACAGATTCAGCCAGCACTTAAATGACATCGCTCAGCAAAAGTCCACACCAGTTGCCATACACTTCAATGGTCCTGACCACCATGGTCCCATCGACATCCAGGTCACAGCGATCCGATCCTGCTCCTCTGACACTGCCAGCCGAGAACAGCTTGAGAACCGTCTTATACACCGCATGGGGTGTCTAAAACCAGCCGGTCTCAACACTTTTCACACCTTTGTCTGAGGTCACCCTTTCCTCTCTTGCTCTATTTGACTCTTTCCACTCTTATCCTATTCTCCTATTTGTATGCCATATACATTTTTTAATTTCATATTTATTTATCTCCCACTCATTCTGTCCTCTTCTATTTCCAGTCCCCACTTTTATCCCGTTGGGTAGTTTATTGTTCGGTTTCGTTTTTTAGTTTTTCAGTATGTATTGTGTACACCCGGCGGCGGAAGTCGCTTTCTGTTCAGCCACGCGCTCTTCAACAGACAGCGAATTTCGGTTCTTGCCTTCAGGGAAGTACCCAGTTTTTATTTTATTATTTTATTAAGTTTTTTATGTGTCCTATCTAGACTTCACTTTCTTTCCTTTCCTGACGAAGGCCTTGTGGCCGTAACGTAGACTATTTTCTTTGTCTTTTGTCCTCGTAAGACGAATCACCTTTTTTCATTTTTTTTCAAACCCACCCACAAGTCATGAAGTTGTTAGGTATTGATAGATCACTTAGTTCGATCTACCATGCAATGTCCAATGGATTAATTGAGCGTAAGAATAGGACACTCAAACAGTTACTAGGTAAGATTATGCAAGATCATCCTCAGGATTGGGACAGAGTCCTACCTTCTGCCCTCTTTGCGTATCACGAGGTGCAAAACGAAGCAACCGGTTTCTCTCCGTATCAATTAGTCTTTGGCATCCAACCTCGTGGACCAATGTCATTACTCCACGACTTACTCATTGAAGAGAATATTGAAGATTTAAAATAATATCTAGAATTTCGGATGTCGACTACATTGTCGATGTAAAGGGCAAACATAAAACCTTTCACATTAATATGTTAAAGGAATACCATACACGTCCTGACTATCTTCAGTCAGTATTCCAGTCAACTGACGATCCTACACCTCCTATTGATCACTATACCACTTTAGCTGTCATTCAAGAAGAAGAGTCTTCTTTTCTAGACGTACCATTAACTATACCGGTGGTACCACTCCATCCGACTGAAAGTTGGAGGGATGTTACTATTTCTGCTGATCTTTCGGCTGATCAAAACCAGCAAGTTTCCTCAATTCTAAAATCTTATCAGGATGTCCTCACTGACATCCCAGGTCGTACGTCAGTTATTAAACATGACATTCTATTGACTGACGACACACCTATTCGAGTTCGTCCATACCCTATCCCTTTACACTTTCGTGCTCAGGTTGATAAGGAGTTGGATGAAATGCTTCAATTAAAGATAATTGAACCTTCAACGTCACCATATTCTTTTTCTATGGTGATCATCAGAAAAAAGATAACAACATTCGTCTTTGTGTAGACTATAGAAAATTAAACAAAGTTACACAATTTGACGCAGAACCATTACCTTTGTTAGAAGAATTATTAGTTAAACTATCTGACTCTATTTTCTTTTCTAAATTGACCTGTCAAAAGGATATTGGCAAGTCCCATTGACAGAAAATGCAAAGCCACTTACTGCTTTCTCGACACCTCGGGGCCTATTCCAATGGAATTTTATGCCATTTGGTTTAGTGAACGCTCCTGCCACTTTCGTGCGTATGATGCGTCGCATACTGTCTCATCGTCCCGATGTCATTGCATACATCGATGACATTTGTCTCTTTAGCAACTCATGGGAGGAACATGTTCAGGGATTGAACACATTACTGTCCACGTTACGGTCATTTAACCTAACAGCTAAGCCATGCAAGGCATTCGTGGGTTTTCACGACATATCGTTTTTAGGCCATGGCAAATTATATACTGAGGACAGTAACGTCACGAAAATCCTGAACATTACAGCTCCTAAAACAAAGAAAGAAGTACGATCTTTGTTAGGTCTAATACAATTTTACGGTAAATTTATTCCTCATTTATCGACCATTACTGCTCCTTTCTCTTCTTTGTTGAGGAAGGGCACAGCTAACGTGATTCGGTGGTCGGAGGAACTTCAAATCGCGTTGGATTCTATCAAGAATTTTTTTTCCAAACCTCCGGTTTTGATGCTACCTAATCCAAATCTTCCTTTCATACTTCTCAGTGACGCATCTAATTATGGTATAGGGAGCGTGCTACTTCAAGAATACTGTGGCACCTTGCATCCAGTGATGTATGTTTCAAAAAAGTTAACGGCAAAGGAACAGAAATACTCGGTTTTGGATAAGGAACTTCTCGCATTAGTTTGGTCAATTACAAAACTTGAGCGGTATTTGTTGGGATCTCATTTCATTGTTGAGTCTGATCAAAAAGCACTCACTGCTCTCAACACTAAGGACGTCAAGTCAGCGAAATCTACCAGATATACAATAACTTTGCAACCGTACAGTTTTACCATACGGTCCATACCAGGATCGCAAAATGTGTTAGCTGTTTATCTAGGTGTCCAAGCGATCCAAGCGAGCAAATACGTCCTACAGAGATTGGAACTTCTACATAGACAGTTTGCAATTATAACGTAATGACCAAATAACTTTGATGATTTATTTAACGTCTACTCAAGTTATATCTTCACTGTATTGCGTATGGAAATGGATTATTCAGACTTTTAGTATTGTAACTCAATAACAGTGTTGTGTCAATAACATTGACGTAAAGAAAATTAACTTTAATCTTAAATGGACAACATTTCCTTCTGAACGTTACATTGTGAATATATATATAAACATCCTTCTAAGGTGATAGATACATACTTTTCCAAGTGGAGTTTGGAAACTTCCAGGATTACTCGGAAAATAACATTTCAATGTCGTTAGATGTTAATAAAACGGAACTTAATGAATTATTGACCGTTTTCAGAAATGTTAATGGAACTTTTTAAGGTTATTAGAAATTAAAATAACTGGAATTGGTAACAATTTTAAGACATGAACAATTTTGATTACTTATTAGCAATTAACATCACTTAATTAGTTGTATATTTCACAGTGGTTAACAATAATAGTTTGTATAATAGTTCTTAGAACTAGAAACCACCACTTTTAGTGTATTATTTTGCACTCATAGTTAAGTAGTGTCACTAATTAATTTTAGAAACTGCTAAGTATCTTGTTCACTTCGCGTGGTTTATTAATTGCCTTATTCACTTTGCATGTTTTATTTGCATTCTTTTTGGTTGTTTATGAATTCACTTCTCATTTATGATGTAATTTCATCTTCATCATTTATAATTCACTTGTTGATTTTTTTAGTTTGATGGATTCACATCCTCGTTGTTTTATTTCATCATCCTTCATACTTTAATTTCTTTTCTTGATACCACAAGTATTCCAAATTGATGGATTGTGGTTGGAATTTTTGTTTATTACACCTTTTGTTTATTGATGTTGAATTTTAATTCTACGTCCCAGTTGTCATTAGTATATATAAAGGGGGGGGGGGGGGGGGTATTATTAGTACATGAATATGTAAATTTGATTCACCTTTCCGCGTTTATTAACGAAGAAAAAAATTAATAGAATTAATTTTTTTCAGGAGATTTGTAAGGTAACTGTTGCGTCCTTTTTTAAGTCCTAACAGACTTTAACAATATAGACAGTCTCAGGTCCTGTCTTTGTTAAAAGTGTACGCACCAAATTGAGATATTAGTAATACGTTTGGTATATTAAATTTATTGTGCACGAGAACGCACATTTTTGGGATTTTTGAAATTAACGCGCTTGTTGTAAAAAAAAAAAAGGCAGATGACGTATCTGCTGGGAGAATCAAGCAGGATCCCTACCAGACAGTATGGTCTGTTGATATATTTCAGCCCCTGTGTTCGGGCGTATTGATTATTACTTTGGTGATCGGCTCACTGCACTCAAGACATAGCCCCAGCATCACAAAGTAAGGTATTGATATAATTGATTAATATTTTATTGAATTAATGTCGTCATTGACATAACTTCTACAAGTCGACCTCTAGCTGGTACCCTCATGCGTTGGGACCAGAATGGATCAAACTTGAACGTTTATGCATTGAAAATTTCGAGCATATTTATATTGAAACTCGTTGATTGAAATTACGGGATCTACGTTATGGAATATTGGAATTGCCGTCATACGATTAACGGCTCTTTTTATGGAAGGTGAACCAAAAGTTAGGAGTTCATCCTAGGATATATATTTCAAGTTAATGATTGTATTATAATATCTAGAAGTCGTATTCTATTGACGATCTAGATAGGAGGGAATATCTATTTAATTGGATCATCTACTATTAGTTGTACGAGGAGAGATTGTCCTTCAAAGGTCAACCGTCTTTGAGAACATTGGTTAAACCAACCATTCACTATTGTAAGATGAATCTTCAAGATTATGCTGATGTACTTTATATTGATTAACTATGTACCTGATGGAACATTACCTACCATTTTTACCAGGAAGGAAGTTTTCGTATATATGCAAGATTTTGTATCGTCCTTGTCAACGTGACTGTTAAATAAACCGTGGATTTGTACTTTAACTAAAATCATGAGTTCCAGTGTCCTTCCGTCGACACTGTTGATGTTGACGTTACCGTTGGGACTTCAACCATTCATACGTTTCAACTAATTTTTTTTTTTTTTTCGTTCGCCCGCTAATACTCGAGGCGAAATCTCAGGTTATTATTTATGTCTAACCTGACATTGATTTTACGTGAGTATCCCTTTATTTCTTGTACAGAGACAGGTGTCCCTCGCCATTCAGGCAAATACTCGCCGATTTCGGAGGTACCCATTGCAGCTGGGTCGGCTCAGGAGCCGCCAATCCCTGGTCGACGACACTCCTTCAAATGTCCTCGCCAGGTCTCGAGTTAATCCAGTCCAAATCCCGGTCGACGAAAAATCTTCAAATGCCGTCGCCCGGGTTTGATCCTGTATCACCCGGTCGCCAGAGCGGTGTTGTAACCACTACGCTAGCGCGGCTCCATCTTGTTTATGAATTCCAGGATCGTCAGCAAGCCTTTTCCCCCAAGTTTGACTATCATGTCGTTGGTAACCTGGTCTGGCCCTGGTGCTGTCACGTGCCATCATCTCAAGTTCTTTCAACGTTCTCCTCATCATTTTCACCTCTATTTCCAGCTTTCTTCTCCATGTGCTTCTTGGTCTACCTCTGCCTCTTTTGCCCTGGAGGTTTCATAACAAAGATTGTATTGCAATGATATCAACAGGTTTCCTCAGTGTGTGTTCTATCCATTGCCATTGTCTTATTCTCCTCTCTTCTTCCACTGGCACTTGTCTTGTTCTTTTCATTAGTTCCATGTTGGTAACCTTGTCATACCATTTCAATCCTTCTATTCTACGCAAGCAGCCATTTATGAAAGTCTGTAGCTTTTTGGTTGATGTCTTTGCTGTTCTCCATGTTTCAGAGCCATATAATAGTACTGATTTCACATTTGAGTTACTTACTTAGTCGTTCCCCTTCTACCGTGAGGTGTAGAGGTTTGGAAGAGAGAGCGCCAGACTATCCTATTGGCTGTCTTCCTCCTGGCCTGGTTCTATTCTAGTTCTCAGTCCTTCAAAGATTGTTTAATGTTGTCCTCCCAGCGGACTCTGGGTCGTCCTGGGAGTCTGGATCCCTGGCTCTTTGTTTCCCATGCTTGTCGCGGTAGCCGATCTTCTCCCATTCTGCAGACATGGCCAAACCATCTTAGTTGGGACTGTTCTACTTGGGTCTGCAGGGGGTGGGATTTTAGGCCTTGACGTATCGTCTGGTTGCGGATCATGTCTCTTCTTGTCACTTCAACCACCTTCCTCAGATACCTCATTTCTGAGGTTTAGATCTGGCTTTTGTGGGTTGTAGTCATTGCCCATGACTCGCATCCATAAGTCAAGACTGGGACATAGGTGGAGCAGTATACAGCCATCTTCGTTTTCTTACCAATCTCTCTCTTGCTGAGGAATCCTCGATTTTTGGCCTGAAAAAGTCTCCCAGCTGCTGCTTTTCGAGTGGCCAACTCTTCTTTGATTCCTCCCTTTCAGTCTTTAATAGCTCCAAGATACTTAAAGTGGTCGACCTGCTCCAGGATCTGTTCTCCCAGCTTAATCTGATGCCTTCTTTCCAGTTGTGATATCACCTTGGATTTTGTTTTAGAGCTGCTTATGACCATCCCTCTCTTCTCCAGCTCTTCCTTCCAGATTTGCAGGTTGGATTGGAGATGTGCCTCTGATTTAGCAATCAGGGCAACATCATCAGCAAATGCCAGCTCAGAAATACAGATCTGTCTCATCTTCCAGTACACCACCGAATACTTTCTTGTCCTCGCCTTACATGCCTTGATGACATTGTCCATGAGGTGTATGAAAAGATAAGGTGACAGGATATCATCTTGTCTTACACTAGTGGTGGTCCTGAACTCTTTGGTTTGCTGTCTTCATATAATTTTTGCAAGACTTGTAGAAGTTCTGTATAGCATGAATCAGAGGTGCTGGAATGTTCTTCCTTGCCAAACAGTCCCAAAGTTTGCTCCAGGGGACCCTGTCAAACGCCTTTTCCAGATCTATGAAACAAAGATGGATCTCACTCTTATACTCAAGGGCCTTTTCACTCAGCTGTCTGAGTGTGAAGATTAGGTCTTGAGTACTTCGGTTTGCTCAGAATCCACAATGGACCTCATCCATTTGTGGCGCAGCTAGGCGTCTGAGTTTCTGCTCCAGTATTCTAGAGTAGATTTTACAAGGGACACTGAGAAGGGATACGCTTCTGTGGTTTCCACATTGACAGTTATCACCCTTTTTGAAAATCGCTGTTATGGTGGCAATCTCCCTATCCTTTGGTATGGCCTTGTTGCACCACGCTGCCTGTAGGACCCTTAAGAGTAATATGTCGCCTGATGCTCCCATGTACTTAACCATTTCTGATGTTATACCATCATGCCCTGCTGCTTTTCCCATCTTGATTTTCTCCAGTGCTGCCTTCAGTTCTTCCATCTTTATGTCATCTTCACCACCATTGGTTGTCTCTTCTGTGCAAGTGGTGATCATTTCTGATGCTTTGACCTTGCTCACCATCAAGGAGTTCTGAGAAATACTTGTATTCTTTCCAATACTTCCTTTGGGGCAGTAAGCAATTTGCCTTGCTTGTCCTTTATAAACAAATTTGAGAGGGCATTGTTTTCCCTTCCTCGTGATCTTTAGGGTCTTATATAGAACAATTTCTGGTTTTCTTGCACATCTTTTTCTAGCTTTTCTCCAAATTCTTCCCAGGACTTCTGTTTTACTGCTAGCACCTTGTTCTTTACTTCTGTTTTGAGTATCACATATTCTATGTTTTTCCTGCTGTGTTTTTAGCTCTTAAGTTTCCATGCCTTTTTCTTATCTTTTATCTTCTTTTCAACTTCCTCTGTCCACCAAGGTGTCCTCTTTCTCTTGTTCCCAAGTCGGAATTCACCACTTGCTTCTGCTGCAGCTGTCTTTATGATGTCCTTGAATTTAAGCCAGAAGGTTTCCAAGTTATCAGGTTGTTCTTCTGTGTTTCTCACTGCTGTAGCAATAAGCCCCTGATATCTGGTCTTAACTTCTGGCTCTCTTAGATTGTGGGTATTAATGTTCATTTCTCCTGTTCGTTTACATAGTTTCTTGCATGATGTTAGGCAGTTTCTAGGCTAAGCAACTCTTTCAGTTGTTCTTTTGATTGTCCTAACTATGGCACAGTGGATCACTGACTTCTCATTCCTTGTTGGTTTACATCTAGTGTATGCGCTTATGGGGGAACTTTGTGTTTGTAATGATCAGATTGTGCTCAGTGCAGGATCTAATCTAAGAGTATCTTCTCATTCAAAATGGTAAATTAATTAATTATCCATTATGCATGTTCATATGAAAGTTTGTTTTGGTTTGGTTTTTAAGGACTATCTTCATTGCACGCGGACGTCATCAGTGCTCCGATCTCCTCCCTTAAATCACACAAGGAGGATCTCAGCACAGTGCACAAACTTTGTAGCACTAGCGAGAATCCAAATGTGTGTATATATTGTATAGGAATCGCACATTCTATAAATATTTTTGTGGTGGGTAGGTTTCCTAATTTTTAAATGTTAGGGCAGCGGCCTGATAAGCCACTCTTTAAGATTTCCAACTGCTATGGGATTTTTAATGTGCGCAACTTGCACACGGGACACCCTATTTTTTCATCCTTATCTGAGAAGGCTAGGCATCCGATCTCACCACCCATGAGACCAGGGGGGAGTATGACGTAATTAGGACCACTGGTTCTGAAACAAATATTTCAATAAATTATAATCCCTCAACTGGGATTTGAACCCAGTACCTCTTGAATACAAGGCAGACATCATTGCTCTGAGCCACTTACGGACCCCTCACCATCATATAAAAGTACTTGCATAGAGCTCTCATTCTTGCTTTTACTAACAAAGAAGTGTGGTAGATGTTGACATGAATTTGAAAAAGTAAAACAATTAAGATGTGAAACTACGAGTATATATGACTAATGGGGAATTAATGTCAGTAAGGACAAAGAGATAAGCATGATGACAGCACAGTGTGACAGACAAAGTGAGGAAGAAAGAGAAAAGTAACTTGGTATAAATACAAAACTGTACACTATAACATAAAAACTTTATTTCATGGATTCATAACAACATAACTACAAACTGGCATGTACATACATCAAGTAGGTCAACAAAAAATGTCAGATTCCAAACTGGCATGTACATACATTAAGTAGGTCAACAAAAAATGTCAGATTCCAAACTGGCATGTACATACATTAAGTAGGTCAACAAAAAAGTCAGATTCCAAACTGGCATGTATATACATCAAGTAGGTCAACAAAAGATGTCAGATTACAAACTGGCATGTACATACATTAAGTAGGTCAACAAAAAATGTCAGATTCCAAACTGGCATGTACATACATTAAGTAGGTCAACAAAAATGTCAGATTCCAAACTGGCATGTACATACATTAAGTAGGTCAACAAAAAATGTCAGATTACAAACTGGCATGTACATACATTAAGTAGGTCAACAAAAAATGTCAGATTTCAAACTTGCATGTACATACATCAAGTAGGTCAACAAAAAATGTCAGATTAAGAATACATACTTTTTCTATTTGCTCCTTATCTCACATGTTAGTATTACAATTTCATCATTAAAAATGACCTCATTAAAATGATGTAATCATTACACTTCACCTTTCCAATACTGGGATCTAGAATTCTCATGGTGTCGTAGTTGTTGTTTAACTAAGGCTGCTGAGCTTTTCGCTCTTTTGCAGCCAATACCAAGTTGAAGAGTTCTTGGTATTATCTATACAGTAGATCTAGGCTTTTCCTGTGGCTTTTCTGCCATTCCAAAACATGGTTGAGTTGAAGTCATGAGCTCCAGTTTCATTTACATTTAAAGGATCATCACATCTGGTCCCAAGCTAGGAGCAAGAATTGTGTGGCATACTGTGCATTTCCCACCATCCAAGAGGGCTCTCCAAATATGCAGAGCTAAAATACTGTGCTCTGGTTGTGGGCTTTTCCAAGGAATCATTACATAACTACAAAGAGCCATTTCTCAGCTCACCTTGCCTATCTTGGGGTCCATAGTGAGATCCCTCTGCATGCAGGCAACCAGATAAAAGTCAGTTACATCTGGGGCTCAAGTGACTCTTTGCAATGCTGGGCTCTCAATATGTTTCACCACAGGGAGAAATCCCTGGAATTGTGTGGATGATTTCAAGAATCAATGAGGGTGTAATTAGTCTTTCAGACAGAGGTTTACATCCAAAACTACATACTATAGCACTGTGTACACCTGGTGGTCATATAAGGAGGACTCCAGATATGCCTCCATGCATATTCTCATGGACCAGGGTGTCTGCTTTAGTCTGACCCCTACCCACGCAAACCTGTCCAGATTGGTAGAACCTTCCAGGAGTAAAACTCCCACTGGCATAGCTCTGGGGGTAATCAAGGTACGCAAGCCGCCATACCTCGACAAGGTATTGACACCTGTGTGGACAAATTAATAAGTTTCTGTAGCATTAACAACCTGATCATTGGAGGAACACTTTTCTCACATCAAGAAATTCACAAATTAACATGGGAATCACCAAATGGCCGGGACAGAAACCAGATAGACCACATGATGATTAATGGTAGATGGAGACATGCATTACAAGATGTGAAGGTAAGAAGAGGTGTAAATGTGGGAAGTGATTACCATTTAGTTGTAGCAAAACTGAAGGTGAAAATCAGAACTGCTGGACCAACTGTAACTACATAGAAAAGGTTTGACATCAGCAAATTGAAGGACTCCCTTACCAGAAAAGCTTTTGCGGCTGATATAAAGAAACAATATCAAATTGCCAAAAGTCAGGAAAAAACATAGTCTGATGATATAGACCAGAAATTCAACACCATTTCAACAATATATAAGGAAAGCAGCAAATCATGCCTGGGATTCCAGGAAATGAAGAAGTGAGACTGGATAACACCAGAGACATTAAACACCATAACGATGAGAAAGGAAATGAAAAGAAAGAAAACAGAAGCGAGGTCCCCCAGGTTAAAGCAACTATATAGCGAACTGTAAAGTCAGCTGGACAAGGAAGTTAAACGCCAAACCCGAGCCAACAAAAGGAATTTCCTAGACGATCTTGCAAGACAGGCAGAAGAGGCAGCACTGAGAAATGAACAAAGCCCAGAAACAAAATAACTAAAACCATCAGCGGAAAACGAGGTGCAAGCAATATTACATTAGTAAGAGATAAGCAAAGAAATCTCATCACGACAGCAAAGGGCCAGGAAACAAGATGGGCAGAGCATTTCAGAGAAACTCTGAACAAGGAACCACCAGAAACACAGGTGAATGTTCCTGAGGCTGAAAACGATCTAGATGTTAATACAGACATTCCATGGAAAGAAAAAATCATCATGGCAATCAAAAGGTTAAAGAATGGAAAAGCTCCTAGCCATGATAACTTAAATGCAGAGCTATTTAAGACAGACCCTGAGCTAGCAGCAGAACTACTACAACCACTATTTGGACAAGTCTGGAAAACAGGGACAACACCAACGGAGTGGAACAAAGGAATTGTCAAATTGCCCAAGAAGGGAGACCTTGCAGTCTGCAATAATTGGAGAGGAATCACTCTTCTCTCAGTTCCCAGCAAAATACTAGGCAGGATAATTGTACAGAAAATTTCAAAAGCAGTAGACCACAAACTGAGGAAAGAACAAGCAGGATTTAGAAAGAACAGAAGATGTGTAGATCATATATTTACCCTCAGGAACATTATAGAGCAGTGCTCAGAATGGCAGAGACAGCTGTACATTAATTTTGTTGATTTTGAAAAGGCTTTTGACGGTATACATAGGGACAGTTTATGGAAAATACTGAGGGCTTATGGAATTCCAAGCTGCATAGAGTCAATCATAAAAAGCCTTTATGCCAACTTTACGTGCAGCATAGTGCAGAGCAACCTAACCTTTGAGGTGAAGACAGGAGTATGACAGGGATGCCCCTTATCAACTACTCTATTTTAAACAGTCATAGACTGGGTGATGCGACAGACAACAGAGGGCAGTCCAAGAGGAATAAGATGGACTACGTTTTCTACACTGGAAGATCTGGAATATGCAGATGACACTGCACTACTAGCACATTCACATCGATCGAGGAAAAAACGGATAGACTTAATAACCATCGCCAGCAGGTGGGCCTGAACATCAATCTAAAGAAGACAGAGGTCATGACACCCAATGTGAGCAACCCTGAGCCCATAACAGTAAGGAATCAACAACTGGAACAGACAGACACCTTCACATACTTAGGATGCATAGTAACACCAGATAGCAGAGCAAGCAAAGATATCAACAACAGAATGAACAAAGCAAGAACAGCCTTTTTTAGTCTAAACAACATCTGGAAGTCCTCTCAGTACAGCACAAACACAAAATTAAGATTATATCAGAGCTGTGTGCTTTCTGTTCTTCTCTATGGTGCGGAATGCTGGAGAGTAACAGATAAGGAAATGTCGAAATTGTCCTCTTTTCACACAACCTGCCTAAGAAAAATTCTCTGAATCTTTTGGCTGAAGACCATCACCAACCAAGATCTGCTTACTCGGAGCAAGCAAGAGGACATGTACACCATCATAGCTGGCAGACGCTGGGGTTGGGTTGGCCATGTCCTCAGAAGAGACCCCTATGCCATCACAAGAACAGCTATGCTATGGACCCCTGAAGGAAAACGAAAGAGAGGCCGACCAAAAACAACTTGGCGGAGAACTGTGGAGGCTGAGATGCAAAGAATGAACCAGAGTTGGGGCACTGTATGAAGGATGGCCGCCGACCGAGCAAAGTGGAATCGATTTGTTGTTGCCCTACAAGATGCCATCAGATATGATGGCCACTGACTGCTTTGACAGTCGGCGGCTAAGGATCAAAGAAGAAGAATTTTCTCATGGTATAAACTTCTATGATTCAATCATTTCAAGAACACTATTGGCAAGGACATCCAGAATAGCTTCAAGGGAATTTAAGTTCATCTCTCAGTTGTCTATGTCGGGATTGTTTTAATCTCTCCAGGATAATTCTGTGTAATTATTGTCTCTGTCAAAGATAGCAACATTACTCCTTTGTTATTTATGCACACTTGCAAATCTCCCATCTTAGGCAACTTGACCAGAAATCCTTTATTCCATTATGTTAGTATTTCTTCACTTTCCTTGATGCTCACCATTATATTCTTCTACATATTACTGTAAAGTAATATCTTTAACTTCTTCATTCTACATTACAGATATCTTCTGTAACTTTGACATCCTTTCTTCTTCTTCTTCTTGCGATCGCATCTTTGATGATTACACCGTCAGACGAGTTCTCATGATGAATTCGACTGTTGTTTGAAGTTCCTCTTTAACTCCATATAGCTTTGAGTTTAGTGTTGAGTCATTCGGCCAGTATATCTTTCTTAACTGGTCATACAGAGGACAGTCCTGTAGAACATGCTCAGCAGTTTGTTCGTTTAATCCACATGTGCACAATGGTGAAGCAGACAATTGTAGCTTGTGCATGTGTTTATTCAGTTTCATCCAACTTAAATTATCTCCCCTTAACTACTGCAGGCTTCAAAGACATCACCTTTTTTTAGGTGATGGGTGGAGAGAGGGCACAGTAACAGCTGACCGTCATTGCCTCTGCTCGTCCACCATCTTGGTCTATCTTGTTCAACCTAATTTTTGGTTATAATTAGGGTATTTAATGTCATTTTATTTTCTGTATTGTGTTATATTCAGATTCCTATTGTCTTTTGTAGTTGATTGCTATTGATTGTTTCAATTTATATTAGAACTTGTTCTTTTTAAGTCATGTTTTTTACTTTGTTTTTCCTTATATTATACATTGTCATTATGTTATTTTTTTAAATGTGTGTGGTTCCTTATTTTTGTTTAAATGGTTTGTTAGTTTTTGTTTATTAATTATTATTGGTCTGAATTGTTTTTCTGAAGTAGTATTACTTTTGTTATTATTACTAAAATTATCACTTATTACGTGTACATGGAGAGGGCCTTAGGTATCCTCACCCAGTATACATGGGCCAGGGTTCCACTAGGATAGGAGGATTTCAGGCACCTCACATGACGTGTATACATGTGCGTGGGTAGAGAATGGTGTAACCTGTTTAGAGCGTATTATTATTGAAGTATGCAAGCTTGGAATGTTGCATTTAAAGTTCAGTTAGAAGCACGTAGCATGGTTGAAGAATACTCAGGGGCATACGTGTGTGAATCGAGGTTTATGGGCGCTTGTGAAAAGTGCATGGAGTGAATGTAGTTAGCATACTTGTCAGAGAAGAATACTGAGATGTTAGGGGAGTCTGTGGCCATCTGTCATCGGAGAAGGTTGGTGTTTTCTAGAGTATGTGAATAGTGTCTGTGATTTTGATTGATATATTGGATGTGACGTGATGATGTTCTGCATAATGTGCATTTACAAGGCCTTTATGTATTGTTTACCAGCGCGTTGTGTTCTGTCCCGCGCTTGGAAGTGGATGGATTAAGAGGCACGTCGTTTTCCCGTGCCAGTAGGAGGTCTATGGTAAGACCATTATATGTTGTTGTTCGAAGGCGTGTTGTTTGCTTTCCCGTGCCAAGAGCAGGTCTACGTTATAAGACCCTGGCTGTTCCAGTGTTTGGAAGCGTAACAGGACCATTGATAGAAAGCCTTTGTGCATCTACACTAAACGTGCATTGTGGTCTTTCCATGCTGTGACATTCTGGAGGAACTTGGACGTCTGGTGATCAGACCATAGAGATATATGTGCGAGGAGTGAACGCCGCACTTACATTGAATGCAGACCATAGAGATATATGTTCGAGGAGTGAATGGCGTACTTAATAGAATGCAGTGGCTGCCAGCACATTAGAATTATAGTACCACATATTGTATTGATGCCAGTACTTTAGACTATTGTTACTGATGTCCAGGACTATGCTGTGAAAATTATATGTATGGAACTGTGACCCAGACGTCTGTCAGGTTATTTATTTGCCTACATACTGTCTTAAGTGTCTGTCCAATTTATACACCAAATATTAGACAGTTAGGTGCTTCACGAAATCTAGCTCATTATACTGGGGAACAAGCTCTGTAACAGGCACCAAGTACCAGATGTTTGACCAGGGAGACAACTGGTTGTACAACCCTTGTGTCAGTCCTAGAGCCACACATGGTGCTTGCAATGTCGACCCTTTCGACATCAGGCAGTGGTCTATATTATTTTCTTCCTGGCATTCTTGGCAGTGTGGTTCCTCTAGTATAAAGTATGCTGCACCGAGACGCCACAGCTTTTTCTTCAATGGTACCTTTAGTTCTTCTCTGACCTGGCATGACCTTGTTGATTCTTTCAAAAGTTTGAATGCGTGTCTGTCTTTACTACTTTCCTCCCACATTGTCTTCCATTCCTCATTTATAGTTAGCTTCACTCGACTCTTAATCTCAGATTTTCCAAGCCCTGCTCTTACATTGTTTTCACTTATTCTTCCATATTTGTCGTTACCAGCTATACCTATGTGTGCTGAAACCCACACTAGCCTCTGTTCACTAATGATGTATTGATTGAAAGAATTTCTTCCTTGATGTCTGGCCGGTTGCATTTACCTTGGTGTTCCAGTGCTTGTAGTGATGATAGTGAATCAGTAAATATCATAACTGCTTCTGGCAGATTATCATCAATTACGTCGAAACATTTTAAAATTGCTACCATATCCGCTGTTAAAAATGAAGCACCTTCAGTTAGACTATTGCTCTTTTTAATTCCCCACTGTGGTATTACTACCCCTGTACCTAATTGCCCGCTTTGTCCCTTGGATCCATCAGTGTAAACAGCCAAGCCTTGTTTAGCAAGTTGATTTATGAACTTTCTTAATACCGTCTTGTACCGTCACACTTGTCTTCTGTGTGTTTGACTGGTGCTTTTAGTTCCCAGGGTGGTATAGTATTTCTATATTTCTTACTATTATTTTGAGTGTTTGACAGTTCTTTTAACCATATTAGATCTTCAGTAGTTCTCCACCCTGTTGGACATCTTTCTGTATCCAAGGGTAAGTCCCATACACTTGGTTCATTTTTGGGTAAATGCTTTATGTGCTGGGTGTGTCACTTCTTGTGCTACTACTTTGCTCCAATAATTAAATCTTAGTTCTTTCCATCTTAGTTTGAAGGGCAGTATGTCGAGAGCTACTTCTATTACTTCTACTGATGTTGTTTTCAATGTGCCTGATATCACCATAACTTTTCCCTCCTACTTTTAAGTTATCTGCCCAAACTTCTTCAAGTGGCACATAGTGCCCTTAATTTCTGCCAGATGAGAGTTATTAACAAAACTCTTTCAAAGTATTGAAAGTAAATACTTACATGATGCTAATGCAGAAATAAATGGAACAACCAAAACAGAATTTAAACAAATGAATGTCATGAACCAATCAGCTGGACAACATTTTTCATTTAAAAAAAAATATATAACAATGTCTGTCAGAGAATACGTAAGTGTAAAATATGTTGTTTTTTAAATACACCAATCAAGTAAGATTAAACTGAGTATATTATTTTCTGCCATTTATTAGACTTTGTGAAGAATACATCATAAACATCACACTTGTACATCTACTCTTTTATGTGTTTTCTTTTGTGAACTTTCAGAGTCCCGCACTGAGTAAACCCTGCACCACAGACATCACACTTGTTTGGTTTCTCTCCTGTATGTATTTTTTTGTGTTTGTTAAGATCACCACACGCAGTAAACCTTACACCACAAACATCACACTTGTAAGGCTTCTCTCCTGTATGTATTCTATTGTGTATTGTCAGAGAACTTCTTTCTACAAACCATTTACCACAAACATCACACCTGTATGATCTCTCTCCTGTATGTGTTTTTTTGTGTCTTTTAAGATGACCACCATCAGTAAACCCTACACCACAAACATCACACTTGTAAGGCTTCTCTCCTGTATGAATTCTTTTGTGTCTTTTAAGATGACCGCCATCAGTAAACTCTACACCACAAACATCACACTTGTGAAGCTTCACTCCTGTGTGTATTCTATTGTGTTTTGTTAGAGAACTTCTATAAGCAAACCCTACACCACAATCATCACACTTGTAAGGCTTCACTCGTGTATGTATTCTTTTGTGTGTTGTCAGAGAACTACTATGAGCAAACCATTCACCGCAAACATCACACTTGTATAGTTTCTCTCCTGTATGTGTTCTTTTGTGTTTTAACAGAGAACTACTATGAGCAAACCATTCACCACAAACATCACACTTGTATGGTTTCTCTCCTGTGTGTATTCTTTTGTGTACTTCAAGATTACCATACCGTGTAAACTTTTCACTACAAACATCACACTTGTATGGCTGCTCTCCTGTATGTATTCTTTTGTGTGTTGTCAGAGAACTACTACGAGCAAACCATATACCACAAACATCACACTTGTAAGGCTTCTCTCCTGTATGTGTTCTTTTGTGTGTTTTCAGAGAACCACTATGAGCAAACCATACACCACAAACATCACACTTGTATGGCTTCTCTCCTGTATGTGTTCTTTTGTGTACTTTAGTATAATAAAACAGTGAAAACCTTTCACCACAAACATCACACTTGTATGGCTTCTCTCCTGTATGTGTTCTTTTGTGTTTTAACAGATAACTACTGTCAGCAAACCCTACACCACAAACATCACACTTGTATGGTTTCTCTCCTGTATGTGTTCTTTTGTGTATTTTAAGATGATCATGCTGTGTAAACCTTTTATCACAAACATCACACTTGTAAGGCTTCTCTCCTGTATGTGTTCTTTTGTGTCTTTCAAGATGACCACACCGTGTAAAGCTTTTACCACAAACATCACACTTGTTAGGCTTCTCTCCTGTATGTGTTCTTTTGTGCATTTCAAGCTGACCATAATGTGTAAACCTTTCATCACAAACATAACACTTGTATGGCTTCTCTCCTGTATGTGTTCTTTTGTGTGCTTTCAGAGAATCATTATGAGCAAACCATAAACCACAAACATCACACTTGTAAGGCTTCTCTCCTGTATGTGTTCTTTTGTGTCTTTGAAGATAACCACACAGTGCAAACCTTTTACCACAAACATCACACTTGTAAGGCTTCTCTCCAGTATGTGTTCTTTTGTGGTTTTTCAGACTCCAAGACTGAGTAAACCCTGCACCACAAACATCACACTTGTAAGGCTTCTCTCCTGTATGTGTTCTTTTGTGTCTTTCAAGATGACCACACTGTGTAAACCTTTCACCACAAACATCACACTTGTAAGGCTTCTCTCCAGTATGTGTTCTTTTGTGGTTTTTCAGTTTCCCAGACTGAGTAAACCCTGCACCACAAACATCACACTTGTATGGCTTTTCTCCTGTATGTGTCATTTTGTGTGCTTTCAGAGAACTACTACAAGCAAACCATACACAACAAGCATCACACTTGTATGGTTTCTCTCCTGAATGTTTATTCATATGTCTTTTCAGATAACGAAAATATGTAAACCTTCTATTACAGTCCTCACATCTGTAAGACTTATCTCTAGTATGTTTTCTTATGTGTTTTTTAAGACTTTTACACTGATTAAACCTTTCACCACAAACATCACATTTGTAAGGCTTCTCTCCTGTATGTTTATTCATGTGTCTTTTTAGATAACCAAAGTATGTAAACCCTATGCTACAATCATCACACTTGTAAGACTTTTCTCCTGTATGTTTTCTCTTGTGTCTCTTAAGATTTCCACTCTCATTAAATCCTACTCCACAAGTATCACATTTATGATGCATTCCTCCTGCTTGTTTTACTTTGTGTCCTCTCAGTCTAGAGCTATCTGTAAATGCAACACCACAAACAGCACATGTGTAAGGCTTCTCTCCTGTATGTATTCTTAAGTGTGGTTTCAGATCACAACACTGTGTAAACTCTACATCACAATTGTAAGGCATATTACCTGCATGTATTTCCTTACTCTGTTGCTTACTTACTAATCTATCATGCACATCAACATTACCAAGTTCAGCATTTTTCTCATTCAGTAAAATTATGTCATCTGACCCTACATCATTTTGTACTCGTATCATCTTACAATCATTCTGAGTCTCACTAATTTCTGCTATTCTCTCTTGACAGACAATAGAATCTACAGCCACATCATTTCCAGTTGTCTTAGACTCACTATAATTGTCATGTGTCAGCACTTCAACACTGGTATAGTCTTTCTTGTATACCATTTCAGTTATGATGATGCTCTGGTCTTGATGTGGAACATCTGAAACTATATGGGATTTAGATAGAAATAAACTAATTCATGACATGAAGTCAGTTACCATTATTAGATATCCTAAATGCTGTGGTTCTATAAAATTATAGAAAGACATATGTTCTTGCAGCAGTGGGATGTCTGTGGATATTTATTTTACATAATGAACAACCTCATATTAGTGGCTGTTACATAATGCATTGTACTGCACAAATGAGACAGTGTTTATTATTAGTCATGTGCATACTAAAATGTACCAGTGATAAAAGAGATGTATGAATGTTGTTGGATGACATGTGTCGGGGAAGAGGAGTTCCTGCTGTCAGTTATATCAGGGCACATGTCCAAATTTAAGAGACCCTGCGGTCTTGTTATAACATCAATCCCGGCTTGGCCCCCAGAAAACTCCTCTTGGTAGAGAGTGTAGAAATTGGGGGAATAGAAAAGCAGAACTGGAAATTAATCAACTTGTCACAGCGTGATTAACACAGCTGTGGAACGGCGGTGCTCTGCTGGGAGCAAGTATGTAATGTCAGTTTTGTATGAGAGGTAGTCAGTAGAGTGGTCTGAACTTAACAACACGAAACTGCAAGGTCAGCAGGTCAGGGGTGAATGCAAGGAGAGTTCTGATTGGGGCAGTGAAGAAACGGGGGGTCAGGAGAGGGACGAGGATTTTTGTGGTGATGGTGAACTTGAATTGTAGAGTGCGAGGAGATATTTATTTGTGAGAATATAAGGCACTTTGTGATCTGGGATTTTCATGAATGTGATACACTTCGCTGACTATACATATACTGTTGTTATTTTGTGGTCACAGTGATTTGAATACATTGGACAGAGTTGGGAATATGGCTTGTGTTGGTTATTGCTTGAATGTGTTCCACTCCATCCCTCACTCTCTTGTTTAGTGTCTCGAGGACTAAGACATCTGTGTTGAATATAAAATATTCTGTGTCACAACTGATACAGGGTTATTCAGGGGATGATGATGCCATTGTGTATACAGATGGAAATGTGATCCATGGTGAGAAATCTGGTTGGGGCTTACAAGACAACAACTTCCAGCATGAGAATGGAGGTTGAGGCCATTACTGCAGCCTTAAGGTAGATAACTGAAACTTCATTAACAAAGACTATCATTGTGTCAGACTCTCAATCCATGCTTCGGAAGGTTCAAAGTGGTTGGTTGCGGCATGAATGGAAAACATTCATAGAAGCTTCCAGTCTACAAGAGCTGGTGTGGATATACTGCCCTGGTCATGCTGGGGTATATGATAATGAAAGAGCTGACAGACTAGCATCAAAAGCACCCATAGTGGGGACACTAGATATGGATAAGGGAGATACTGAGAACAATTAATGATCGCCTGTTAGAGAATGACACTGCAATAGATGAATCATCAAGGTTAAGACTGTTGGAATTTGGCATAAAACGTAAGGCTAGGAGAGGATGCATCCGTCGTGTTTACAACCAGCGAGCTACAGGAACAGTTAGCATTCACACTCTTCGACATATTGTTATTGTTATTCAGAACTGATATCATTGCACTCCAGGCAAACCCATAGGCTTCAACATATACTGATGGAGACTGAGCACTTATAGGTTTGCCCAGAGTGCAATGATGTCAATTCTGTATAACAATATGAATAGCTCATTCAAGCCCCCAGCTGAGTTAATTACTGATGTAAATATATATTAAAAGAGTCTGATACATACATATGCTCTCATAACTATGATAACTGAATCAACTATGAATTTGTAAAATAACAGGTAACAAATTTAATAATCAATTATTCTTTAACAGTTTAAAATAAATATGAATGATGGATGAAATTTAGATAAAAATTGTCTTCATAGAGACTTGATAGGGCAATGGCACATCTCTACACAACTTGTCCAATGTAGGTGGTTAGTGTCGAATCCCAGCTCTTGAATTACAAGCTAGTAGTATAGAAACTCCTACTACCAACTGGCTTCATACCATGAACTTTATAGAAAATAAAGAACAAATGCCTCTGCTAAGTACATCATAGTCGGAAGATTAAACAGGCGCCTTTTCACGCTGTCTGCCCACCAGTTTTGCCTCTCTGAGATTTTATTCTCCCTGAGCATATACAGCATAACTCAGGGAATATGATTAGAAATCACCGTTATTCTTCTGGTTAATTTAATGGGGAAAATGTGTCTGGACAATGCGAGTGGCTTGTGCCTAAGATTTACATGTAACTCAAAAATGAAAATATAAACACTATGCACATGTGATGTAATCACTCCTCACTGCTCCATTCAGAGTCTGGGGTTACATCTGCTGTTTGGTTTTCTGTACGAACTAACATGAAGCAATCACCAGCGCTTGCTGTCGTGGTTTATGAATATACTATTTTCGTATGTTGCAGTTGCCTGCCTCATAAGACTTGTATAACCCCTTAGCAAGAAAACCATGTCAAATTCACATTGTAAAAAATATGTACAACTCACCTCAGCTTGGGATCTACAATCTCTTGGAACAGATGAATGGACACAGCAACTTATATTAGATGTTTCAAACACTTGGTCTGGGCTAAATTTATAATCCCTCTTATGCGGTTGCTTTGATTCCTAGGTATACAGTTTTGGTATTTAAAAATGCAGGTTTTCTTTTAAGTTTCACAGATGCCCAAATACTTCAGTCCTGTCCTATTTAATTTAGAATTCTGTTTGATTCTTCTCTGGCTCCTGGAGTTGCTCTTTTGATGTTGTAATGCAATCTGTATTAGTCTCTGAATTTGCAAAGTTATTTTCTCATTTCTTCCTCCAAGCTTCCACATTGTGTTTCTGACAAATTTGCCAATCAGAGCTATTGTTTATTTCCTGCTATCAACTGAACCAATCTTACTCTTAGAACAAGGGGGTTGGGTGTTAATGTTAATTTTTCCCAGTGTGTTTAAAATTATCACGTTAAAATTTAAACCCATGACCTATCTTTCAAATATGGCATGATTACTTCCATTGCTATTACACAGACTTGCCAACACATCTGTGATCTCATCCCTAATGATTACCTTGCCCATAATGTCTCTTCAGACATGTTTTATTGGTAATAAAGATGCCGATAATGTCTGGACAAAAATGATAGTGATTATCACGCATACTCAAATCTTCCGTCAGACAAATAATCCCTGAAGTACGCGGACCACGGCCGGCCCCCTCAGACAGACAATATGGCTTCCTTTGTCCCCTCTCGCGAAGGTGTTGGGAGGTGTAGTGACCAACTGCGAAACACAGGTGGTCACCTGCCGGCTCTGTCTTGGTCGGAAATGAGTTACATAAAATTCAACCATTACTTTCACGTTTATCATCTGCATTCAAGTTGGCACAACCACTGAAGTGATTACAATTAATCCTCAAGATAGTCAATTACCCATGAAATAACACTATTGCAGTGTGCGAAAGGGTTTAGCAAATTAGGGATTGTCAATGGCATGAATTCATGTGCAAAAAATGAAGAAATAAATGGATAATGTAGGAGAGAAAGAAAAATGTAGAAGGACACCCACAATATTGTCACAGAAGGTGAAGGGCAACGATAATTTTCATACTTGTACACACAACATAACACACAGATAAGGGAGATGATGATGATACACATTCATGTACACACATCAAAATACACAGATAAGGACAATAATGATAATATTCATACTTGTACACACATCAAAACACATAGATAAGAACAATGATGATAATATTCATACTTGTACACACATCAAAACACACAGATAAGGACAATGATGATAATATTCATACTTGTACACACATCAAAACACACAGATAAGGACAATGATGATAATATTCATACTTGTACACACATCAAAACACACAGATAAGGACAATGATGATAAAATTCATACTTGTACACACAGATAAGGACAATAATGATAATATTCATACTTGTACACACATCAAAACACACAGATAAGGACAATGATGATAATATTCATACTTGTACACACATCAAAACACACAGATAAGGACAATGATGATAATATTCATACTTGTACACACATCAAAACACACAGATAAGGACAATGATGATAATATTCATACTTGTACACTCATCAAAACACATAGATAAGGACAATAATGATGATCATCAAAACACACAGATAAGGACAATAATGATAATATTCATACTTGTACACACATCAAAACACACAGATAAGGACAATGATGATAAAATTCATACTTGTACACACAGATAAGGACAATGATGATAATATTCATACTTGTACACTCATCAAAACACACAGATAAGGACAATAATGATGATGATTACATACCATGTACACTCATCAGTAAACACAATGGATGATAATGACAATAATGAGAAAAATGACAATGATGATATTCATACTTGTACACTCATCAAAACACACAGATAAGAACAATGATGATAATATTCATACTTGTACACTCATCAAAACACACAGATAAGGACAATAATGATAATATTCATACTTGTGCACTCATCAAAACACACAGATAAGAACAATAATGATAATATTCATACTTGTACACACATCAAAACACACAGATAAGGACAATAATGATGATATTCATACTTGTACACTCATCAAAACACACAGATAAGGACAATAATGATGATATTCATACTTGTACACACATCAAAACACACAGATAAGGACAATAATGATGATATTCATACTTGTACACTCATCAAAACACACAGATAAGGACAATAATGATGATATTCATACTTGTACACTCATCAAAACACACAGATAAGAACAATGATGATAATATTCATACTTGTACACACATCAAAACACACAGATAAGAACAATGATGATAATATTCATACTTGTACACACATCAAAACACACAGATAAGGACAATAATGATGATATTCATACTTGTACGCACATCAAAATACACAGATAAGGGCATGGTGATGATATACATACTTGTACAGATACCAAAACTCACAGACACGGGAAATGATCTACATACTTGTACACCTACCAAAACATACAGACAAGGGCACAGATGATGACATATGGACTTGTACACACAAAGCAAAACTTACAGACATCTAAAAGATGCCATGATAATAGTAAACTATGCTACAATGATTTGTTTGTGTGAAACTTGCAAACAGTAGAAAGATTAAATCATTATAAATTAGTTCTGACATAAACTGTTACATTTAATGACAATTCTTCTTTTATTTCCTTTACTGTATGTTTAACATTTTATTGTGAATACTGACATATGATAATAATGGGATACTATGAGAGTCACAAAGGTTCATGAGTAGCTTCACTATCATCTTCTGCCTGAGATTAGCGACCCCCTGGCCAGGTCAGATGTCATGGATCATCATGGGGTGGGCAGTTTTGGAGAATGTGTTCAGGGGTCTGGATTCCAGTTCCACATGGACATTCATTTGTATGAGATATCCTGAGGTGATAGAGGTGGCCAAGTAATCTGCAGTGGCCAGTTCCACATGGACATTCATTTGTATGAGATATCCTGAGGTGATAGAGGTGGCCAAGTAATCTGTAGTGGCCAGTTCCACATGGACATTCATTTGTATGAGATATCCTGAGGTGATAGAGGTGGCCAAGTAATCTGCAGGGGCCAGTTCTACATGGACATTCACTTGTATGAGATATCCTGAGGTGATAGAGGTGGCCAAGTAATCTGTAGTGTCCAGTTCTACATGGACATTCACTTGTATGAGATATCCTGAGGTGATAGAGGTGGCCAAGTAATCTGTAGTGTCCAGTTCCACATGGACATTCATTTGTATGAGATATCCTGAGGTGATAGAGGTGGCCAAGTAATCTGCAGGGGCCAGTTCTACATGGACATTCACTTGTATGAGATATCCTGAGGTGATAGAGGTGGCCAAGTAATCTGCAGTGTCCAGTTCTACATGGACATTCACTTGTATGAGATATCCTGAGGTGATAGAGGTGGCCAAGTAATCTGCAGGGGCCAGTTCTACATGGACATTCACTTGTATGAGATATCCTGAGGTGATAGAGGTGGCCAAGTAATCTGCAGTGGCCAGTTCCACATGGACATTCATTAGTGTGGGATATCCTGAGGTGATAGAGGTGGCCAAGTAATCTGCAGTGGCCAGTTTTCTGGTGGAAAATAATGGTCTGCTGGTGTCTGTTAAGTTGGTGGAATGGGTTATCTCTGTTGTATATATCACCTTCTTCCTTCCATTAATTTTTGTACTTGTTGTGGAAGATGGTTTTAGCTTCTCGATAAAGCTGTGGGTGGCTGAATTGTTCTATTTTACTGCCAGTTCTAGACAGAGCATCTGCTCTCTCATTTCCAGTGATTCCACAATGGGAGGGTAAACACTGAAGGGCAATAGCTGATGACCTTTGGATAATGTTAAGCTCAGATCTGATCTCATGCATCATGTTTTCATTTCTGGTGTTCTGTATCAATTCCAGTGGTGATCTACAGTCAATGTAGATTACTATATTAGCTGGTGGCTGCTATTCTGATTTGTGAGGATTTTCAAAGCTTGCAGTGGTGCCATAGTTTCTGCCCTGAAATTGGAGATCTTTCCAGTTGGGATGGCCTTATGAATGATCTTCCCATTTATGAATCTTATAAAAATGCCTCCTTCATTCTTTACTGCTCCCTCTATGGATCTATCTGTGTATACATGTGCCCACTCCTTTGGGTTGCACTTTTTTTACTCGGGCTTGTTTAACTATTACATAAATTTAATACCACGCTTCGCACAGATTTCTGCTCCTTTTCCGGACCA
Organism: Oreohelix idahoensis; assembly: GCA_024509875.1. NCBI lineage: Eukaryota > Metazoa > Mollusca > Gastropoda > Stylommatophora > Oreohelicidae > Oreohelix > Oreohelix idahoensis. The sequence continues at coordinate 92,568 of JAMPIV010005607.1, read as the reverse complement.
AAGGAAGTCCAAAAAAAAAAAAAATTATGGACACCCGGCAGTGCGAAGATGCTCTGATTATGATAAAGAAATTTATTTAAGAATCCAAGTTGTTAGTTGTGGAGGGGTTGGTGGGCTTTCTTTCTTATTTCAGGGACTTCTGTTATGATAGATACATTTTTATGGCAGTAGTTTCGCTCCTCATAATCAATGAACATTTCCATTTCAGTAGGTTGTTTTGGGAGAAGGTCTTCGTGACACAGATGTAGATATTTAGAAATGTTTAAAAACTGGTTCTTTTCAGAATGTTTTTTTGTTGAGCTTGGCATACATTGGATGACTTGGCAATCGTAGGTACACATTGGATGACTTGGCAATCGTAGGTACACACTGGATCACTTGGATTTGTAGAAGCTTCTCGCTGTAAATAAACACCTTTTCCTTATGTCTGTCGTCAAGGAAGAAAATGGTGTATCTCTCCATTGCCTGGATTTGAGTAGTCTTCATCCCTTCAGTGATTAATATGAGGCCTGCATTTTGCACTTTTTCTAGATGTTTTGTTTTTATACGCTGACATGCCATAAACAAGTACAGGCCTGAATGTGCCTGTAAAGACTTTTTTAAGTAAGCTGGTATTTGCCCCCAACTTGTGTCAACCAGTTTCTTAATAAGGGTGAGCTTACTTGTTGCTCTCTGTTCTACTGATTTTAGATGTGGCTTCCAGGTGAGTCTCTTATCCAACTTGACTCCCAGGTATGTTGGATTTTCCTCGTTTGGAAGCTCACTTTCATTTAACTGCAACTGGACAGTTTCTTGGAGATTTGACACCGAGATGCAGGTTGCTACTGTCTTGGAGAGGTTAATCTGTACTCTCCGGTCAGATGCCCATTTACTGATGGTATTTAACCCTTTCCAGTCAAATTCGCCCAAAAGCACCCATATTTTATCTATTATCATACCGGCTTATTCGACTAAAAGCGCCCGGCAACAGGTTGCTTATTTTGTTGCTAAGCGACATCGGAAGTCCCACGTTTACGAGATTTTGCGTGTTTATGGTGGATAGAGGCCATTTTTAAATATGTTTTGATAATGGTTGCATTTTTCTAAGGTGAGTGGTTGATTTTTTGTGATTTAAAAAAAAATTACACTGTGTAAAAATGGTTCTTCAAGCCATGGAAGAGATTTTCAATGAACTTTGAAGATTAGATCTACGTTTCTGTGTTATTCCGATAGTGAAAATGATTAATCCTACTTCAATGTGGACTATGACCCAGTTATCGACGATAGCGGAAGTAGGAAAATCGATGTAGGAACTAGTAAAATTGTAGACAATGGACATATAGAGGCACATTTACTTGTATGGAATTATTCCAGATGTATGAGCTTCCAGGGCCTAAACATAATTTGTCTAATGAGCAGCGGCGTATTTGTTTCTTCTTATTATACCAGAGGATGGACTTATGAATAAACCAACAGAGCTGAAAGGATGGCCGCCGACCGAGCAAAGTGGAATCAATTTGTTGTTGCCCTACAAGACGCCACTAGGCGTGATGGCTACTGACTGCTTTGACGGTCGGCGGCTAAGGATCAAAGACGAAGAAGAAGAATATTTCATTGAATATCATGATACAGTGCCCGCCAGATTAGTCTTATGTTGGTGATATTTATTCTAGGAAAGTGATTATTTGCTTAGTGATAATTTTTGGTATAAGCTGAGAATTGGTTGTACGTATTTTGATAGTCGTTAGTACTTCTTCTTCTTCTTCCTCGTTCGCCTTCAGACTTCCACATTTATGACTCTAATAAAGGCAGTAGTCAACCCAAGGCTCCCAACATCTCCAAACAGTTTTTCGTTGACAGAAGTGGGTTGTTGCCATATTCTACTCCGTTCATTACTGTAGGTTGGGCAGTATTGCAGCAGGTGTTCAACTGTCATTGGGCTGGTACCGCAGGTGCAGAGATCTGTTGCACCAATTTTGTATTTGTGGTACAGATGGTATCTCAATCTGTTGTGACCAGTGCGTAGCCGAAAAATGATGACCTGTTCTTTTCTGGATAGTTGATGATATGCATCATTTTTCAAATGTCCCGGGTGCTCTCTTTACCATTTGGACTTGAATGTAGCCTTTATAGTAGTCTTTGCCGTTGCGTAAGTTGTCTCTATATCATTTTGTTGTAAGGCACTTCCTTCCTTAGCAAGTCTATCTGCCTCCTCATTTCCTGGTATGTTGCAATGGGCTGGTATCCACTGGATAGTGCACTTCTTGAAGCATTCGGCTAGTCTTTCAAGTGAGATTATCAGATCTTTCAATCCTTTAGTTTGGTGGCTCTTCAGCGCTGATATTATTGAGAGGGCATCTGAAAAGATTACTATCTGTTTTTCTGCCTGTGCTTTGCATTCAATAAGAGTTTCAGCTGCCTGTTTCAGGGCTTCTGCTTCAGCACAGAAGTTATTGCAGTATTTTCCAGTGGCAATTGCCATAGAGTGAATTCTATTCTTTAATTTTATGAGGATGCCGGCACCCCCATTTTCAACTGCATTTGTTGCCGAACCATCAGTATATGCATGTGTCCAAAGCTTTGCTGGAAATGTTTGGTCAATATATTTGGTTGCTATACACTTTCTTTGTGTTTCTGTCTGTGTTCCCTTACCTTCAATGCCTGGAATATCAGATTTTAACTTAGGAAAGCATCTTATTTTCCACAGTGGGATAGTTGAGCTTGTTGGGATTTTCTTTGCAACTGAGCTTGCTAGTATGGTATTATTGTTAATTTTTTCTTTTGCTTGGGCGACAAAGTTAGTTCGCTTGAGCCTGCCTCTTCCTAGCCTATTCATTCTTTGGTACATGGGGTGTCCTTCGAGCCTCTTAAATTTTTCAGCTTGTTTTAAGACTCTGCTGTCACGTCTATCCTCCATTGACTGTAGCCCTGTGATGTTTTCCATATGGTTGATTTGTGTAGACTTTAGGGCCCCTGTTATAATACGTGCTGCTTGGTTTTGAAGTCTGTTTACTCTGTCAAAATTTGACTTTGCTGCCGTCGACCAAGCTGTGATGCCATATTCCATAGCAGTACTATGTTGGTTCACTGCTAGATGGAGCGGTGTTCACCGTAGGAGTTAGGTAGCCATATTGCCTGTTTTTGCATATTGATATTAAATGCTCATTCCCTGTGGCAGCAGTTATTTATGTATTGGCATTTCATGAGGCTGTGTGTGGCCAAGTTGTGTTCTTGTTAATTAAAGGGATATTAGCTGTTCAGAAGCGTTAGTTCCTTGTGTCACCCATTGTTGTATAGTCATACCCTAGTGGACACGAGCCAGTTTATGTGTAGTAGTTAAATCTGTATAGAAGTGGTAATGCCCTATTGGTGAACGAACGAACGAACAAACTTTATTTTCAAAGGGTTATGAGTTGGGTGAGGGGTAGCTAGCTAGCACCTTTTCTCCCCACCATAGTTAAATAGTGGCATGTGATACTCTGGAATATCATTTACATAAATGATAAAGAGTGTTAGGGAGATAACCCCTCCTTGTAGTACATCTTGTTGAACAGCGATGCGTTGGATCAGTATCCCGTCAAGCTTTAATCTTGCTGTGCGGTATCAGAGGAAGTCCATCCAGTAGAACATTTTCCCTTCAATTTTGTTGTTAAGCATCTTAAGGAGAAGTCCTTCTTCCCGTACATTATCAAAAACTTTTGTCAGGTCCACAAAAACAGCCAGTAATTTTTCTTCTGAAGGAATTTTCTACTTCCTGGGTTAGATATATTAGCTGGTCTTTGGTGCTGTGGAATTTTCCTGAAAGCTGACAGTGTGTCATCAAGCAGATTGTTTTTTTCCAGATGTTTCAGTAATCTGGAGTTCACCATTCTTTCCATTACCTTACCCAGACCACTCAGAAGGCTTATTGATCAGTAGCTGGACTTACTTGTTTTCTCCTTTTGTTTCTTTCTCATGGGAACAATGATTGCTTCTTACCATCAATCTGGAATTTTTCCAGTACTTCATGATTGATTGAAGAAAAGGAGGAGCTTGTGCCCAGCTACAGGTCCCAGGTGCTTCATCATATTATTTGTAAATGGTGTTCTAAAGATGTTCTGAACATACAAATTATTTTTTCACTAAGCATGTAACTTTAGATTCTCAGAAATAAATAGGACACTAAAGAGGTAAAAGATTTGATCTATATGACTATCAATTACCTGCATCACATGAGTCAGGATGTTCTTCTTTCTTAGTTCTTGGTGTTTTTGCATCCATGATGTCAGCTGTCTGAACATAAGTGTCAAGGTCTTCAGTGTAGTTGTGGTCATCTTGAGTCTGGCAGGAAGAATGATAAATTTTATTATTATGGGAGCTTGAAAACTGGTACACTAATTTAATAAACTGGATATATGAAAAATGTAATGATGAAAGTTGTGATTCATCTATTAAAAAAAATATGCATGGAGGCATATCTGGAGTCATCCTTATATGACCACCATTCATAACCCTCCACTCCCAAAGGAACAAAAGCCTTCAACAAACACATGCCAAGTCCTCCCATCACGTGCCATCATCTCAAGTTCTTTCCACGTTCTCCTCATCATTTTCACCTCTGTTTCCAGCTCTCTTCTCCATGTGCTTCTTGGTCTACCTCTGCCTCTCTTGCCCTGGGAATTCCAGAACAAGGACTGCCTTGTAATGCTATCAACAGATTTCCTCAGCATATGTCCTATCCATCGCCATCGTCTCATCTCTTGTTCCACTGGCACTTGTCTAGTTCTTGTCATCAGTTCCACGTTGGTAACCTTATCATACCATTTTAATCCCTCTATTCTACGCAAGCACCCATTTATGAAAGACTGTAGCTTTTTGGTTGTTGTCTTTGTTGTTCTCCATGTCTCAGAGCCATACAACAGGACTGACTTCACATTTGAGTTGAAGATTCTTATTTTTGTGTTGGATCCAATTTCTCTTGATCTCCATATATTTCCCAATGCAATGAAAGCTCCTCTTGCTTTTTGTATTCTTGTTTTGATATCACTGTCTGTCCCTCCAACTTTGTCTATATTACTGCCAAGATATGTGTACGATTCTACATCTTGTATTGGTGCTTCTTCAAGTTCAACCCTGTTATCATTACCTGCATTTATTCTCATTATCTTTGTCTTTTCCCTGTGTATTTTCAGACCCAATTGCTGTGACCTCTCATCGAGTGTTTTCAATTTGTCCTGCATCTGATTATGATTATGGGACAGAAGAGCCAAGTCATCAGCAAAATCCAGATCATCCAACTGCTTAGTCAGAGTCCACTGGATTCCATTTTTGTTGTGTGTTGTCAATGTTCTCATAACCCAGTCTATTGCTAGTAAGAAAAGAAATGGAGACAAGAGGCATCCCTGTTGCACTCCTGTTCTTATCCCAAACGGTTCTGTAAGCTGTTCTTCATGAAGAACTCTGCATGTCATGTCTTCATATGTATTCTTTATAAAATTAATGATCTTCAGGGGAACTCCATAATGCCTCATCAATTTCCAAAGTGATTCTCTGTCCACACTGTCAAATGCCTTTTCGTAGTCCACAAATCTAATATATAGTGGTGAATTCCATTCCAGACTTTGTTCAACTATTATTTTCAAAGTGGCTATCTGGTCTGTACAGGATTTGTTTTGTCGAAAACCTGCTTGTTCATCTCTTAGTTTCTTGTCTATGGACTCTTTTAGTCTCTCGAGGATAATCCTGTTTAATACGTTTCCTGGCACTGATAGTAACATTATTCCTACATAATTTGTGCACTCTTGTAAATTTCCCTTCTTAGGCAACTTAACCAGATATCCTTCCTTCCATTCTGCTGGTATCTCTTCCTTTTCCCAGACTTTACCAAGTAATTTATATAACATCTCTGTAGCCGTGTCGATATCTGCTTTGATTGCCTCTGCTGGAATGCCATCAGGTCCAGACGCTTTTCCATCTCTTAGAAGCTTTATGGCTTTCTTTATTTCTTCCTTCGTTGGTCTTTCACCATTAATTTGTAGCTCTTCTTCTGCTGGCTGGATGTCAGGGGGGTTTTGTGGAGCTGGTCTATTGAGAAGGTCCTCAAAATATTCTGTCCACCTCTTCATTTGCTCTTGTATATTGCTGAGCAGTTTTCCATTCTTGTCTTTTATGAGGCAACTTATTTGCTTGTATTTCCCTGTCAGCTTCTTTGTGCTGTTATACAGTTCTCTCATATTTCCTTTGGCTGCAACATCTTCTGCCTCTCTTGCCAACTCCTCAACATACTTCCTCTTATCTCTTTTGATAATTTTTTTTACTTCTGTGTTTAGCTTCTGTGTACACTTCTTGAGCCTTGGCTTTGGAACTTTTGGTTTTGCTTGTGTTTAAATCTGCTTTCTTGTTTTTTCTGTTGTTATCCATGCTTTTTGTTGTCGTTCCCATTTCCCCAGTATTTCTTCACATGTCTTCCATACTGTTTTGATTTGCTGCCAATAGTTTTCTGTATTCTCTACCTCTTCCAGCTGTTGGAGCACTTGGAATTTGTTGGATATTGTGACTGCAAATTTGTCTCTTGATTTCTTAGATGTCCTATATTAAATTGTTGTCTATAACTTTGCATTGTTGCATATCTCTTGAGTTTCATTTTTACTTTGTCTATCAGAAGGTGGTGATCTGATGCCACATCTGCTCCTCTATATACCTTTACATCCTGCAATGATGATCTAAACTTCTTGTTTATGCATATATGATCAATCTGATTTTCTGTTCTATGGTCTGGTGATATCCATGTTGCCTTGTGTATTCTCTTATGTGGAAACATGCTTCCTCCTATAGCGAGTTGATTTGAAGCACAGAAGTTTGAGAATAGTTCCCCATTTTCATTCATTATTCCTAACCCATGTTTTCCCATGACTTCTTTGCATTCATGTCACCCATCAAAATTGTGATGTCTCTTCTTTTTTACTTTTTCCATAATTTCCTGTAGTCTAGTATAAATGCTTCTTTCACAGACTCTTTTTTTGTCATTAGTTGGTGCATAACATTGGATGACATTTACATTTATTTTCTTTTCAGCTTTTTAAAAGTAGCTGTTATTATTCTGGATCCAACGGCTTCCCATTCAATGAGTGCTTTCTGTGCTTCTTTAGATAACATAAGAGCTACCCCTTCACTGTGGTGTGAACTTACGTCTTCATGTCCTGAGGACAGCACCAATTCACCTGTGATGAGTTTCTTCTTGTCTACCCCCTTCCACTTTGTTTCACACAGTCCCAGAACCTCGATTTTATATTCCCTCATTTCTGCTGCTACTTGTGCCACTTTCCCTTGTTCGTTTAATTTCCGAACATTCCAGGTGCCAAATCTGGAAGTTCTCCTAGAAGAAAGAATGTTAGTCACTAACACAGACTCCTTTCAGCTTGCTCTGCGTTGCATCATACGCCTCCCTGCGAGAGGACCTTCCCCTGTCTTGGATGGCTGTTCCTTAACTGACTTGTCCATATTTGTTGAAGTTTTTTGTGGTTTAAATTTTTTACAGGATGTGGTAACCAGCCCCATGCCCAACCCTCCTCAGTCGCTTTCTACGACATGCTTGGCAGGGAACAGTGTTACTATTCTTTGCTCCCCTTTCGGGCCCCGGTAACACAAGGGTGTATATGACCACCAGCTATGCATATACGTACGTGGAAGTGAACCTATGTCTGTGAGGCTAATTACACCCTCATTGACTCTTGAAATCATCCACACACTTCCAGGGATTCCCTCTGTGGTGAAATTCATTGAGAACCCAGCATTGCACACTAAACTTGGAGAAGTCACTTGAGCCCCAAGTGTAATTCTTTGACTTGGTTGACTGCATGCAGAAGAATCTCACTGTGGACCCAGTGATAGGCAGGGGAAGCTGAGAAGTGGCTCTGTGCAGGATGTGACAATTCCTTGGGAGAGCCCAGAGCCAGACTGCAGTATTTTAGCTCTGCATGGTTGGAGAGCCCCCTTGAATGGTGAGGAATGCACAGAATGCCACACACTTCTTACTCCTAACTTGAGACCCAGTGTGACAATCCTTTAAATGCAAGCCAAGCTGGAGAAACTGGAGCTCATTACTTCAACTCAACATGTTTCAGAATGACAGTAAAGCCACAGGAAAAGCCTAGATCTACAGTGTAGATAATACCAAGGAGTCTTCAACTTGATACTGGCTGCTAAAGAGCAAGAAGCTCAGTAGATCTAGTTAAACAACAATAACAACATAAATAAAAATAGCTCAGTTGGAGACTAATGGTTGTCATTTCACAAGTGGACCTACTCTCAAAATAATGGTGGTTTGATAATCACAGTTCTATTGTATGGCTCTGAAACATGGAGAACAACTCAACTGTCAAGTCAGTTCTATTGTATGGCTCTGAAACATGGAGTACAACAAATACAACCACCAAGAAGTTACAGCCTTTCATAAATAGGTGCTCATGTAGAATGGGATTTAAATGATGTAACAAGATCATCAATCTGAACTGACAACAAGAACCAGGCAAGTGCCAGTGGAACCAGAGATAAGATGAAGATGCTGGTGATGGACATGATACACATTGAGGAAACCTGTTGATAGAATTACTAGGTAGTCCTTGTTCTGGAATTCTCAGGTTAAAGAGAGGCAGATAAAAGAAAACAAAAACAATGAGGAAGACTTGATAAGACCTTGACCTCATGGCACATGACAGGAATTGGCATGAGTCTGTTGAGAGGACTATGCTCCCTGGTGAGCTCAAGAGTAATGAATGAATGAAATCTGTATTCTGAAAAGTGATACCACATGTATTCAAAATAACTTCCATATGTATGACACCTTAATTAATAATCTTGTAAATAAATTAGTAAATAAATAAATACAGGTAATTAACAGGTAGTCGTTGGATATAAAGGATGACACTAGACAACATAAAAGAAAATATAAGTGATAGGCTCAACGGGAATCGAAGCTAGGACCAACCAAATGGCGCCATTGCCTTGCTGTGACAGTACATCGTTAAAGGACGCTCCACCAATTTTGCACCAGATGCCAGGATCTCTGTGGTTCAATTCATTGAGAACCCAGCATTGCACACTAAGCTTGGAGAAGCCACTTGAGCCACAAACGTAATTCTTTGGCTTTGACTTGCCTGACTGCATGCAGAAGAATCTCACTGTGGACACAGTGATAGGTAGGGGAAGCTGAGAAGTGGCTATGTGGTTGATGTGACAATTCCTTGGGAGAGCCCAGTATTAGACTCAGACAATGACGAAAGTGAATCTAGTGAAAGACTTAAGCCTAATAATATTGATGACAGATCAAATGTAGGAGGTACTCAATACACCATACTTTTGTTAAAATTTGTGACTTTGTAAGAAACCCATGACCTAAACACGCACTAGATCTAGTTTATCTGGTCACGGACTTGAGACATGACAGGCTCACAGAGAACCCAGAGATACATGTTGAACATTGTGAGTTCACTGAAATGTTTATACAACACATTTTGATTATTTACTAATATCATTAACAAATGAACTACTTACTTCATAACCTGATTCCAATTTGATCTTTCTTTCTGCAAATGCTGCCTTTGTTTCAACATTTCTTGAAACCTAAGAAGAAATAATTATTTTTAAACCAAACATATTTTATTATCAAAATGACACCACATATTCACATGAACCTGCAAGTTTCTTTTTCCATTTTTAATTCTATGAAATGTAGGTCAAAGAATTAACAAAAAGAATTTTTTTTTTCAGTGATTCAATTAAAGCATTTATATCCTTTTTTTAAAAATTGGGACAGCACCAGAACACAACATAAATAGTACAAAAACAACCAGGGCCTGACAGGGAAGCAAAGAATATAAGCACTGTACCCTAAAGGGCATGTTGTAGAAGTTGACTAAGGAGGGTCAAGACAGGAGCCAGCTACATCATCCTGAGAAACTTGATACCAAAAAAAAAACATTAAAAACAATCTTAAAAAGTCATCCAATTCAACTTAAACATCCAAGAAGTGTATGGGATGGTCTAGACAAAGTCATAAAGATATTTTACTACTAAATTACTTATTTTTCTTCCAGAGACATCTCCAGACTTGGCACCTGGAATGTTTGAACACTAAATAAAGAAAGAAAACTGGTGGCAGCAGAATAAGAAATTTTAAAACTGACACACAAGGATTGTGTGAAACAAAATAAATAGAAAAGAGGAAATATAACACATGAGAAACAGTGCTCACTGCAGAAATCACACCTCACATCATACACACCAGGTAGTACAGGTTACTTGTAATATGTACATATTTTTATCATTTTCATATCTGTATGGCCATACATACTTTCCGTACATGTTTTCCCTTAATTATTAACTCTTTACAATTTGATTAGGCTAAAAACGCCATTGTGCAAAGTCTACCGTCCAAAATTGAGAGTGGGAACACTGTTTAGTGAGACCTTAATATCACATAAGTAAGAGAAACCCGAGGCCTGTAAACAAACAGTAAATAAATATTAGACAAACATAAAGGTATGTTTTCAGGCACTCGTAAGAAATAAAGAAGTAGAACACTAGACAACAGAAAAACAACAGACGTGAGTGGCTTACCCAGGACTCAAACCCAGGACCTTCCGTGCGACAACCCCGCCTAGCTATGCAAGCAAATCACACTATCTTCCCTGCCATATAGGCCTGGGTTCGAACCTTCAGGCCAAAATGTTTAATATTTTTTCAATATATGTTGGTGACAAAAAATATGAAAAATTGTGCTTTTTCTTCAAACAAGGCATCTTTGAGCCTATATTTTGTTTAACAAGTAAAAGTAAATGTGCTTATTTCTGTACTGTTGGAAAGTGCTTGAAAAAATCTTTAAAATGATGCATGGATTATTACTGTAACTTCATTAGTACATTTTTTCTCTTCTTTGTAAACATGTAGCAATCTTGACGAATTGAGCGGTTTCTGCAGAAATCGGTTTTTTGGCTTTCTTGTCATGTTCGGGTCATAATAACCTTGTTCAGAATAATGTGACATGTTTAGAAAAAATTGGGCTTACTTACTATGTCTATGACATTGGATATCATAGATACTGAGTGTCTACAGTGCATGGATTTTGAGCATTGACACTTTAAAATTGTGTGTCGAGCTGATTTTGTAACCAAGAAGACATGACTAACCTGATTTTCTTTAACTCTTACTATACGGGAGCTAAAACCGCGTTTTTACGCGCTAGTTTAGCTATCGTTACCGTCGCGCGCCACTTGAACTGGCGAGCCGTAAAATTGGTACTAAACCCGCGCCACTTCACGGGGCTTGCCGGATACTAAGAGTTAAAGTAGAAATGAGTATATTGGCCTTTTTATGTCCTCCATTTCTTAATTTCTTACAATTACAAGTAGTTTTTAACACAAACAAGACCTTATTTGCAGCTGGGAATTCCATAAGCCCTCAGTATTTTCCATATGCTGTCCCTGTGTATTCTGTCAAAAGCCTTTACCGTGTGCAGGTAGGGGTCAGAAAAAAGCTGGTACCTTGGTCCTCCAGGTTGGGGGTTTTAGCACAAGGCTGACACCCCTGTCTATGTAAAAAATCTGAACCATTATGGAAACAGCAATAAATGTCAAAACGTTGATGTGGAAAGAACATCCAGAGTCTGCTTTGTATGGTTCTTTTTTAAACATTTTTTCGGATTTTTGTACAGGTATTCCAGATTTTTTGTACAGGTTATTCATCTCTGGGGTGTGGTATGTATGACTTACAGTGAAGATACAGCTCTACTGCTGTCAAAGGAAGTGCAGAAAATGCGTAGGATGCTAAGGGACCAGGATTATTATCAGCAACATTCAAAACTGCCTAATGGAAATAAAAATAAAAATCATCAAGAATTATACATCAACTAATGACAAAGAAGAATAAGTAAAAGAATAATTTCTCACCAGACTTTATACTGGAATTTTGGACTATGAAAAAGGCCTTCAGCATTTAGACCCAGGGACTTTGGAAATTGATGAAGCATTATGGAATTAGTCCATTAATTAAAAACTAAAGCTTGAGAGGACATTACACTAATTTTTTTCATGAAAGATAACTTATAATAAAGTCCTTTGAAATAAGAACTGGTATGCAGAAGGATGCCTCTTCTCACCATTTCTCTCCTTACTGGCTAGCTATTAGATACATCAACCAACATAAATGGAATTCATTGAACATTCACTAAACAGATAAATAATGTAGATTTTGTCAATGACCTGGATCTTTGGTCCATAAACATACACAGATGCAATATAACATGAAAATATTTGATGAGAAATCACAGTAATTTGGTCTGAAAATACATATAAGTTTATAAACTAATAAAACGGTATTGAATCAGTTTTACAAATAACAGTTCACATGAGACAAGGGACGTTTCGGGTTTTACCCTTCGTCAGCCACAAACAGGTGAAATTTATTTATTTATTTACTGAAAATACATAGAGTAGAGAATAAATACAACAAACTTACAGCCATAGTATGGTTCTCAAATATCCAGTATTCATCATCATCAGCTGCCATCTCCACAACGAAGGTTGGCTGTAATGGATCTCCAACGTCTTCTGTCTCTTGTCTTGGTGGTTCACTCTGATAGGCTCTTCCTTGTCCATATCTTGATGTTATCTTCCCACTTATAGCGCTGTCTTCCCCTTGCACGTTTGCCTTCACCTCTCCCTTCTATTATGGTCTTCTGCAAGGTGTTATGCCTTTTTATGTGGCCAAAGTACTTTAGCTGCTGAACTTTGATCTCCCTCATTAGTTCTCTTTTCATACCTAGATTTTCTAGGACCTCCTATTTGTTTTCTTCTCTTTCCATGAGATACGCCCCATTCTTCTATATATCCACATTTCAAGAGCCTGAATTCTTTCTTCCAAATGCTTATACATCGTCCATACAGAAATGCAGAATATATATAACACTTTATGCACAACATTAAAAGCAAAATTCAACAAGTTACAGTCTTTCAAAATTGAATTTTGCATAGAACAAAAGGTTTAAAACAGTAAGACCAGATCACCATGTGGAACTGATAGAAAGAACTAGATGAACACCATTGGAACAAAAGGTGAGGATAAAACTTGACATTGGACAGGGCATACTTTGAGGCAGCTTGCTGACAGCATTACCTGACAGCACTTACTAAGACAGAAATAGAGGGAGATCAAAGGTCACATGGAGAAGAGAACTGGAGATGGATTTAAGGAAAATGTGGATGGTGACAATCTCAAAGAAAATGAGAATGCAGTACAGTTGACATTCAAAAATCCGGCCATCGATAATCCGGTTCCTTCAGATTTCCGGCATGGATTTCGGAGCGCATTTTTAAATTTACCGCGTTGGCGCGCCACTGTTTTCTGGAGCAGTTTATGTTTTGATGCAGCTGTTGGGTCTTGCTTGCACGTGTTAACAGGCATTCCTGCTCATTCCTTCTCATTTTATCATTTATTTGCTGCTGTATAGCCCCATTATGGATTCAGCAAATAAAAGAAGTGGTGTAAAACGTAAACATCGTGCATAGTTGATCGCAGATAAAGTGTACAGGTAGTCATTTTCTGTTAAATATATACAGAATATATAACCATAAATAATCCGGCATTTTCAAAAATCCGGCACTCCTCAGGTCCAGAGGCTGCCGGATTTTTTAATGTCTACTGTATTAAAATAAATGGTACAAATCTTGAACAAATAGAGAAATTCAAATTCTTGGTGACAATATGAACATCTGATAAATGATGCTTCAAACATAAGAGAATAATAGCCTGGCAAAAAAATGAAGCATTCCAGAAAATATGGCAGACATCTAAACATTGATGAGTCCTGAAGAAGACTTTGAACAAGAGAACAAATATTGCAATGATGAGAAGATGGCATTGAACATTTATATGACTTGCTCTGTGAAGAAGATAAATGGAGGAAATGACAGCAGTGGGAAAGACTTGGGAAGGGACAGAGAGAAAATATCACACCAACAGACAGAGATGGAGGTTATGGAGGATCATGATCACCTATGCCACTCTGCATGCAATGATGATATTTGCAGTGTTTGCTACAGTACTCCAAGTGTAGATCTGTTCAGTATAATTTGTATACCAGGGGTACCCGCCAAGGCTTATTTGTTTGCCTGCAGAAAATGTTACGGATGAAGCAATAAATGTACAATTTTGCTTCCATCATCAGACATTATTGGTTACCCTCTACTAAACTTCTTTAATATTGGAGGCTAGTGGTCTCAATAACTTTCTTAGTAGTTCATCTTCTACCCTGGGGTGTAGAAGTTTGCCAGAGAGAGCACCATACTATCCTAACGGCTGTCTTCCTCCTGGCCTGGTTCCAATCGGTCCTCTGTCCTTCAGAGATTGTCCTCCCAGTGGAATCTGGGTTGCCCTGGAGGTCTGGGTCTCTGGCTCTTAGTTTCCCATACTTGTCGTGGTATCTGATCTTCTCCCACAGGTCTCAATATAATTACAACAAAAATGTGCTAATAGACACAGGAAGTTTTGATATTTTCAAAAGCTGCTACCTAACAATCTAAGCAGTAACTAACAATTCAGCAGGAACATCATCATATACCAGTGACATGCAGTGCCAAAGATCACACTACTTAAATGCTTGACTCAAATGGTTTGAACATCAATTTTTTTTTTTAAATCTTGAATATTTATTATATCATTAAATGTGTTACCTAGCTGAATAGAAATATTTACTACTTTTTTAATTGTAAAATTGAACCTTTTTTCTATAAGTGAGTTGTGATATTTGGTTGGTGCCCAGCACCATCTTTATAAATGTAAAAGGTGCACACAGTGCAAAAAGGTTGAGAACCCCTGGTGTATACAACATTTTTGACTACCTGCTACAATTATTAACAATAAAACTACTCACTTCAAAACCTGCTACAATTATTAACAATAAAACTACTCACCTCATAACCTGGTTCCAATTTTACATTTTCACCTATGAAAGCAGCAGTAGCCTCAACATGTCTTGAAGTCTGGGAACAAAGAGTGGCACAACTGCATTATCACAGTAAAACTGCAGATAAATATAACATACAAATATGATCCACTATCATTCAGCTTCAGTCTATGTATGTTTGTAAAAACTGATGTACATATCAAATGGAGACCAAAGTGACACATATAACATACAAATAAGATCCATTCAGTTCAAGTATGTGTATGTTTGTAAAAATAAATTGTGACTGTAAGTTAAAATAATAATCTATTTCACTCACTAATAAGGTGTGACATTTATGTCTCATGACCTCAAAATAACAATTTAAAACCACCCCACCCCCCCCCCCCCCCCCCCCAAAAAAAAAAAACCCACTACCAGGATTCAAACACAGAACTTTTGCTTGAAAAGCAAACCTTCTAACCACATAACCACTGACTTGGTGAATGTGGTTTTCTTAATCTGAGTTATTTGAACTATTGCCTCCCTCATTTATTGTGGTGCTGTGTAGTTAGGGACATGCACAGACAGTTATAAGAGAAGATTATTTTGTTCCTGTTTTGATCTTACAGTTAGATCAGGGACACATCACGTTCAATATTTCTTTTATCCAGGTGAAATAGAAAGCAGAAAACCAAGTCAGAAGACAAGAGTTATATTTTAATAATACAGGACTTGTCTCAGCATCACTGGAAACATTTAATTTGTATTTTTTTTATCAATCAGAACCAAAAGAACTCAATGCTAAGTATTAATATGTCAGTAGTAATAAGAGTTTAAAAAATAACTCACATTACAGTCCCACTCCAGTTTAATTTTTTCATCCATAAATGGTAACTGTGTTTGACTATTTCTTGAAGGCTGAAAAGAAAAAGTTTTATCTAAAATAAAGACAATGCAGTGATGCAAATAATAATAATTACAAACTTTATATTAGAGAAAAATACACTTTCTCCCAAGCTGCAGTATTTTAAATAAGCAAACAGTCTTGCACATGAAGATAAGACTTTTATATATGGGTGCTTGTTTAGAACAGAAGAATGGAAACAATTCAACAAGATCACCAATGTAAAGCTGGTTACAAATGTCACAGTTTTGTCTTAAGTGCAGCATATGTGTTTATTTTGTCTCTGGACTTTAGTTCCATCAATTTACTCTTAAAGCCGTAGTGGGGTACCAGGTTGTATCTGCGTACACCAGGTAAGAGTATGTGACAGGAAGATTAAGATTTATTTTCCATATACGTTATTGTTAGTGTTCTTTAATTTGTAATCTGAGAAGGTTACTTGATGGTGATCTACCTTCATACTCAGTAACAACTCCAACAGAAGAAATAAAAACAAGCGATCCTGAATTGCCAACTATTAATAAAGTTAATAATCTAAGTCCAACTCTTTAAAACTTAGTTTATTATTTGCTTTGGCGCCCGTCTCTGTTTCTTTACAAAACAAAACAATATCCCTTTAAGGTATAAAGATGACAATAGATAAAATATTCGTTCTGCTCATTTTTTAATGGGTCAATCACACGTCTAATATAAGAAGCAAAATCAATCAAAATCGTGAGAACTATAGTGATTTTATAAATACCATCATTTTTAGAGATTAGAAGTTCTACAATCTCTTCAATATAAGTATATAAACCAATAAAACGGTATTGAATCAGTTCTACAAATTAATCATTCACATGAAGACGTTTCAGGTTTTACCCTTCATCAGCCACAGTTACAAACAGGTGACAAGGACAATAATTACATATAGGCACTGCAAAAACATACGATGATGCGAAACATAAGGCCTACACCGAATGAGCGATACAAACAGATCGAAAAAGTAAACACCCACAGTATTGATCGAAAAAAGAACAACAATACAATAAAATTGTAAAACCTGAAAGAAATACCGAAACAAGAAAGTAAATAATCAACGAAACGAAAAAAAGAGAATGAACAAAACTTCAAAACAAGTAAAAGGTCACTTAGCTAGATCCGTAGATGCTTGGAATAGAACACTGAGGTAGCTTGTCCAAGAAATCGTCTAAGGAAGTGACGAATAAGATAGCGACAATTTAAAAAGATACAAAAGGATATGAAATGAACCAAAACAAAAATCATAAGAAGATAGATCGAAAAAACAACGAATAAAGAAAAATGAAAGAGAAAAGCCACCAGAATTTTTGCAAAATGATGTTGGACATTAAGGCCTTTTGGAGATAAACATCATCATCATCATCAGTTGCCATCTCCACAACGGAGGTTGGCTGTAATGGATCTCCAACGTCTTCTGTCTCTTGTCTTGGTGGTACACTCTGATAGACTCTTTCCCGTCCATCTCTTGATGTTATCTTCCCACTTATAGCGCTGTCTTCCCCTTGCACGTTTACCTTCAACTCTCCCTTCTGTTATGGTCTTCTGCAAGGTGTTATGCCTTTTTATGTGGCCAAAGTATTTTAGCTGCCGAACTTTGACCTCTCTCATTAGTTCTCTTTTCATACCTAGATTTTCTAGGACCTCCTTATTTGTTTTCATCTCTTTCCATGAGATACGCCCCATTCTTCTATATATCCACATTTCAAGAGCCTCAATTCTTTCTTCCAAATGCTTATTCATCGTCCATGTTTCTGCACCATACAGAAATGCAGAATATATATAACACTTTATGATTCTCAGTTTTAATTTATGAGATAACTGTTTGGATGTCAGTATATGTTTCATGTTGTTGAATGTAGCTTTGGCCATTCCTATTCTCTTCTTGATTTCTGTTTCACATCTGCCATCTTCTGTTATTATATGACCAAGATATACGTAGCTCTTGACTTGTTCCAGGATTTTCCCATTTACGCTTATCTTTAATGTGGGTTTATCGTCTGTTTTGCTAATTATCATAGTTTTAGTTTTCTCAATATTAATGTCGAGTCCATATTCATGACGTATACTGTTCACTTGCTTCACTAGTTCTTGTAACTCCTGTTCGCTTTCAGCTAACAACACGGTATCATCTGCATATCTAAGGTTGTTTATTGATCTTCCACTGATGTTCAGTCCTGGTATTTCCTGTATCTGTTTGAAAATTTTTTTCGGTGTATAAATTAAATAGGCAGGGGGACAGCACACAACCTTGTCTGACACCTCTTTTTATGTCTATGTATGGTGAATAATTCCTTCCCGATCTTACTGTGGCAGTTTGCTCCCAATAAAGGTTACTGAGTATTCTTATATCTTTTCCATCAATACCTATGTCTTTGAGGCATTCAATTATTTTCTCATGATGGATTCTGTCAAAAGCCTTCTTATAGTCAATGAAGCACATATACATACTTTTTTGGACCTCTGTATATTTTTCTGCTAATCTTCTTAGGCAAAATATTGCCTCTCTTGTTCCACTGTTCCGTCTAAAACCAAACTGTTCTTCTTGGATTTCGCTGTCTACTTTACTTTTTATTCTTTCCTGTATGATTTTGAGCAGTATCTTAATTGCATGACTCATCAGGCTGATTGTTCTGAAGTCTGAACATTCTGTTGCATTTGGTTTTTTGGGCAATGTTATAAAAACTGATGTCTTCATGTCGTGTGGTAAATATCCTGTATTGTATATATCATTGCATATTTCTGTGATTGTATCTATACCAAAGCTCTCCAGAGCTTCTATCATTTCAATGTTTATGTTATCCATGCCTGCTGATCTTCCTTTTTGTATCATATGAATGGCATTCTCTACTTCTGATCTGAGAATGTGTGGGCCTTCATTAGAATCTGGTGATGGTTTTTTACCTCTGTTGTCCTCGAATAGTTCTTTTACGTATTCTGCCCATCTGTTTGATATGTCTTTCTCATCAAGTAATATTACACCATTTTTGTTCTTGATACAGCTTCCTCCTTGTGCAAACCGCGACCGATTTGATAATTTCTTTATTTCTTCATGCATATCTCTTGTCAAGTGCTTCGCCTCCAAGTCTTCTATTTCCTTACATTTTGTTTCTATCCACCGTTCTTTTGCTTCTCTACACATAGTACGTATGTCATTGTCTATTGTTTTATATTCTGGAGTATTTTTTGCTTTCTTTCTTTCTGCCATTTTATTCAAGATGTCATCTGTCATCCAAATTTGATTTTTCTTAGACTCCTTTTTAGGTAAATTTGCATTTGCTGATTGTATGCTTGTTTTTAAGCATTCCCATTTTGCGGTTGCTTTTTCTTCTGGGTTTTCTCTTCTATAC
This sequence comes from Oreohelix idahoensis, assembly GCA_024509875.1. Classification (NCBI taxonomy): domain Eukaryota; kingdom Metazoa; phylum Mollusca; class Gastropoda; order Stylommatophora; family Oreohelicidae; genus Oreohelix; species Oreohelix idahoensis. Next base: position 73,397 of record JAMPIV010005607.1, on the reverse strand, counting down.
TGCTCCATGCTTTCTGTCAATAACTGTTGGTATTTATTTTTGACTTCGATTAAATATTTCTGTTTTATATCTGGTTGTTTCAGCGCTGATATTTCTATCTGGGGTTCCTCCTGTCTTCTGTTTCCTGCTCTTTTCAGCTTTATATTTACTTTGATGACAACTGGATTGTGATCTGAATTTATGTCGGCGCCAGGATGTGTCTTTGCACTTGTGACACTGTTCTTAAATCTATGTTTTATCATGATATAGTCGATTTGATTACGTGTTACATCTCCTGGGCTTTTCCATGTGTATAATTTCCTTGGGTGATGTTCAAAAAAGGTGTTACATATGACCAGCTGGTTTTCTTCACAGAACTGGATAAGTCTGTCTCCTCTATCATTTCTTGTCCCTAATCCATACTGTCCTACTATTTTCTTGTATTTTCCTTTTCCTACTTTTGCATTCATATCACCCATTACTATCAACACATCTGTAGATTTGACTGGTTTAAGTGTGTGTTGTAGCTCTTCATAGTATTCTTCTATTTCTTCCTCACTGTAATCTTTAGTTGGTGCATAAACAGCCCTTTTGAAAAATAAGACGATTCTCCAACGAAAAGCGAGTCCGGTCTTCACCGACACATGAAAGGAGGGCAGTGACATGAATATCGGACTTACCTGAATGGTTAGGCCTATTGAAATGATGGGCCACCGGTAAATGTTTGCCATGATAGATGTCATTTAAGTGCTCACGAAACCTGTCTGCCAAACTTCTGTCAGTTTCACCAATATAGGTATATACAGAATATTATATTACTTCCAAGCCAAGGATTATTGCGGCTTGTTTATCATGTGCTGTGCACGTTATTGTAGATTGAAAGAGAACATATTTATATTACTTCCAAGCCAAGGATTATTGCGGCTTGTTTATCATGTGCTGTGCACGTTATTGTAGATTGAAAGAGGACATAGAGAACATATTTATATTACCTCCAAGCCAAGGATTATTGTGGCTTGTTTATCATGTGCTGTGCACGTTATTGTAGATTGAAAGAGAACACAGAGAACATATTTATATTACTTCCAAGCCAAGGATTATTGCGACTTGTTTATCATGTGCTGTGCACGTTATTGTAGATTGAAAGAGGACATAGAGAACATATTTATATTACCTCCAAGCCAAGGATTATTGCGGCTTGTTTATCATGTGCTGTGCACGTTATTGTAGATTGAAAGAGAACACAGAGAACATATTTATATTACTTCCAAGCCAAGGATTATTGCGACTTGTTTATCATGTGCTGTGCACGTTATTGTAGATTGAAAGAGGACATAGAGAACATATTTATATTACCTCCAAGCCAAGGATTATTGCGGCTTGTTTATCATGTGCTGTGCACGTTATTGTAGATTGAAAGAGGACATAGAGAACATATTTATATTACCTCCAAGCCAAGGATTATTGCGGCTTGTTTATCATGTGCTGTGCACGTTATTGTAGATTGAAAGAGAACACAGAGAACATATTTATATTACTTCCAAGCCAAGGATTTTTGCGACTTGTTTATCATGTGCTGTGCACGTTATTGTAGATTGAAAGAGGACATAGAGAACATATTTATATTACCTCCAAGCCAAGGATTATTGCGGCTTGTTTATCATGTGCTGTGCACGTTATTGTAGATTGAAAGAGAACACAGAGAACATATTTATATTACTTCCAAGCCAAGGATTATTGCGGCTTGTTTATCATGTGCTGTGCACGTTATTGTAGATTGAAAGAGAACACAGAGAACATATTTATATTACTTCCAAGCCAAGGATTATTGCGACTTGTTGATCATGTGCTGTGCACGTTATTGTAGATTGAAAGAGAACACAGAGAACATATTTATATTACTTCCAAGCCAAGGATTATTGCGACTTGTTGATCATGTGCTGTGCACGCTGTTATAGATTGAAAGAGGACATAGAGAACATATTTATATTACTATTAAGCCAGGCATAGGCTTAATTATAAACTGTGTATGCCATATACGGATGTGTTGAACTGCTGATGTTCCATGATGTGCTTATGTACTGTGTTACCATATGTCTACGTTTGCTGTGTCGTAATAAACAGTGTAAAACGTTACTGGGAGTTCAACGTTTACTGACTCCGATGTTTGCTATGGTGTGTGTGTGGTTGCAGGTGGCTTAATAGGACTACATGTCATTCGCGTTGAGTTAACATCTATACATCCACACCCGTCGGCCATCCGTAAGCCCGACACATGCTGATCGCCTTTATCAGTGTAATTTACGAGGGGCATTCAGAAAGGAATGCACTATTGTCGTTTTTCTCAGGAGCTGTTTATTCAAAAAGCATGAAATTTATACACAATATACATGGATATGTCATGTAAACATCAGTATTATTCAACATAATCCCCATCAACTTGTACGGCTTTATGCCAGCGCGAAACAAGTGCATGTATTCCTAGCCCGTACCAGATTTTGTCTTGATCATGTAGCCATTTCTTCGCTGCATGAATCACTCCTTCATCATCTTCAAACCTTGTCCCACGGAGTGCATCTTTAAGTGGACCAAATAGATGAAAATCAGAGGGTGCCAAATCGGGACTACAGGGTGGATGGGGTAGTACAGTCCAACCCAATTTGGTGATTGCTTCCCGTGTTGCCAGACTTGTGTGAGGGCGCGCATTTTCGTGAAGGAGAAGCAGGTCTGCTGGATTCTTGTGCTGCTGAACTCTGCGAAAATGTTGATTGAGTTTTTTCAATGTCTTAATGTAAGCTTGCGAATTGATTGTCTCTCCTCTTGGCATAACGTCCACAAGAATCACACCTTCAATGTCCCAAAAGAAAGTGATCATGAACTTTCCAGCTGAAGGAATTGTTTTGAATTTCTTTCTTCTTGGAGAGCACTGGTTTCTGCCTTATGCGCCGTGTTTGGTGCTTAAAGAATTTATTATTATTATTATTATTATTTTCTTTCTTCTTGGTGATTGCGGATGATGCCACTCCATTGACTATCTTTTTGTCTCAGGTTCACAATGATGTGCCCAGGTTTAGTCACCTGTAACGATCTTAGCCAAAAAGTTCTCTCCATCAGCATTGAAACGCTCCAACAATTCAGAAGAAATTGCTTTCATTTGCAATCGGTGGTCATTTGTGAGACTTTGAGGAACCCATCTTGCGCAAACCTTAGAAAATCCAAGAGTTTTTATAACTGCATTTGCACTACCAATGCTGACTGACAGCTGTAAGGCCAATTGTTGAGTAGTGATTCGCCTATCAGTAAGAATAATGCCGTCAGCGCATTTCAACATTTCTGCGTTGGTGGCTGTGGCAGGACGTCCACAGCGCGGCCGATCAAGCAGCTCCGTATCTCCACTTCCTGATTCTTTGATTCTCTGAACCCAGCGACTGACTGCACTCCTGTCGACTGCAAAACTTCCATACACATTACATAGACGCTTGTGAATATTCACAACAGTTTCCTTCTCTGCAACGAGAAATTCTATCACAATTCGCTGTTTATAACGCAAGTTGCTAACATGCTCCATTTCAACGGTTTAGGGCAGCCGTATTATTTGGCCGGTTGCGGTGCAATTTGGTGCCCACAATTGGCACATGCCATATTTGAAGTGTGCAAAATTTCATGCTTCTATCTTCATTATTTGCTGAGAAAAACGATGTAGTGCATTACTTTCTGAATGCCCCTCATATAACCACATTTACACACCCCCCACTTAACCAGTTAACACCCATAAACAGGCAAGCGTAATTAGGGCCCATCTTAGTACCCATAGCGACGCCGCTGATTTGGTTGAAGAATTGGCCATTAAATTCAAAAGAGTTAAGAATAAGAACCAACTCAGCAAGGCAAAGAAGCGGATCTGTACTTATAGTAAGATCAGTACGCTGGTCGAGAAAAAATTGGAGTACCATGAGACCATCAGCATGTAGAATAGAAGTATAAAGGGAACAAACATCTAGGAGGAAAAGACGGTAAGTACGACCAGGCGTGAATCTGATCGAATCAAAGGTAGTGATAGCATGAGTAGTGACCTTCAAATAAGAAGGCAGATTGGTGACTAATGTAATGTTATGATGTATGTATATAAGCATTACCTCGTCATCTACACAAGCACACACATGTTTCAGAGAGCACTCAGTAAAAGCATGTTCAGTTCGTAGCCATGTTTATTTACAGAATATCGTACATGTGAAGATTCGCATATTATTACAATGTGTGGTTCGTATTATTAATGTATCATATTATATTACATCCCCCCTTTTTTGAAAAAAAAAAAAAATGTGTGCAAACATTTCCAACAAAATGTTTCATGTGAGAAAGGATAAGTATGTGTAATGCTCAGTGTGAGTATATATATGTCACTGTCTGTATCGGCTGGGAGGTGTCACTGTACGGCCAGAACGAGTGGTGTAAAGTGCTGGTGGTTCTGCGGAAGTCCCTGGTTTAGCTTGAGTTGGTTGTGATTTCGGCCTTGGCGCTTGTTGGTTTTGTGGGGCACCAAGGTCTGGAGTTACTGCATTGTCTGTTGAAAGCATGGGAATTCTCTGTTCTGTTGTATTCTGTGGGATTTCTCTTATGTCCACTCTGTTTCGCCTCAGGAGGTTGCTGCTGCTGTCTGGTCTTAAAGTATAGCTCCTGGGTTCAGGGTTTCTGGAAATGATTGTTGCTTTTGACCATGTGTCATTGTTGTGGTTGTAGGTAGTCACATGCTGACCAGGATATAATGGTGGTAAGTCTTTAGCACATTTGTCATAGTTGGATTTCTGAACTTGCTGACGATGCTGAAGTTGATCATATGTGCTGTCTCTATGTTGTGGACGGAAGTGGACCTTAGATGGTAGGAGGTCTTTAATTCTTCTATCAAACATAAGTTCTGCTGGACTGTCGATCTTACTGTCTACCGGTGTTGTTCTCCATCTCAAGAGTGCTAGGTGTACATCCTCTGTTCTTGTTTTCTTCATGATTGACTTGATAGTTTGTATCTGTCTCTCAATGAAACCATTAGATTTAGGGTATCTAGGTGATGATGTTGTGTGTTTGATCTTCCAGTCCTTAGTGAAGTTTCTGTATGCTTGACCTGAGAAATGTGGACCGTTGTCTGATCTAATTTCATCTGGGATGCCAAACATGCTGCAATACTTCTTTGTAATGTCTGCAATAACAGCTGATGGTGAGGGTTGTGGAAGTTTCTCAATGATGGGAAATTTGCTGTAGTAATCAGCAATAATAAGATAGTCATTATTGTCGATTGAGAAAATGTCAGTTCCTATAATGCTCCAAGGGCTCAATGGTATGTCTGATGGTATGAGAGGTTCTCTGCACTGCCTATTTGCATGTTCTTGGCAAATTGAACAGTTTTTACATAGTGTTTCTATGTCCTTGTTTATCTGTGGCCAGTAAACATCTTTCTTTGCTCTCAGTTGTGTCTTCACAATACCAAGGTGACTATTATGGAGCTGTTTAAAGATGATATCGCGTTGTGTTTCTGGTACAACAATGCGATCTCCTTTAAGGATCAGACCATCTTCGATGCTTAACTCGTCCCTCATCGAGTAGTATGGACGGATGTGTGTTGGAACTTCCCTGATGGAGCTTGGCCATCCATGGTATATCAGTTCTTTGAGAGAGTTAAGGATAGGATCTCTCATTGTGTCTTCTCTGATGTGTTCAAGCTGATTATCGCTAAACTTGACAGAATCAAGTTTGATGTTTGGGGTAAGATCTGTTATCTTGTTGGGGTTTGGTAGTCTGCTGAGAGCATCTGCAAAACCTATATCCTCTTTAATGTTGTTAATAGTTACCACACTCAGCTTTTCGCACATTGGTAAACCCAAAATTGCAGGTCCTTCAACATCTACCAAGTAAAATGTTGACGATGTCCATTCTGAGCCTCTGTATGAACATTCAAGTGTTACTGCTCCAAAACAGTCTATACTTGTTCCATTGTAAGCTCTTAGCTTTGTCCTGCCACTCCTACGTTTTACATCCCTTGTGGGAAATCCTTGCTCATCCACCTTGTCAGGCATGATCTGTCTGAATATTCTTAGGGGTAGAGTGTTACCTTGGGCACCTGTGTCTATCTTGAACCGAATGTTTCTTTCTTTGTGCATTTTAATTCCTGGTATTCGGAATTGTACCTTGCAGAAAGCCTGCGTTCTCTTTGGTTCATTACTGAAAGTTAGTATCTTCACAGTATCAAAAGTGGAAGGATCACTTTCTTCACTGGAGTCAAGGTCCTCAGTCATCATAGAGTGTGTTTGTTTTGACGACTTTCTGCTGTGAAGTTTGTGTTGAGCACTGTCTTGTTTCCTCTTGAAACATAATTTTATCCAGTGGCCCCTCTTTCTGCAGTAATGACATGTAGAGTCTTTAGCTGGACAGTGGTTTTGTATGTGGTTTAGGCCACAACATTTACACATAACACCTCTGCTTGTGTTGTGTTTTTTCTTGTTGTTTCGAACCAGTTGCTTTGTTGTGTCTAGGTTTATAGCTTTTCACTGCATCCACCTGGGCTGCTAATGTACCTTGCTGAATTTGTTTAATGTTTAGTGCTTGTGCCTCGTGTTTCCTGCCTTCATCCAGAAGTTGTTGTAAAGTTAGCGTATCACTCTGGCTCAGTAGCCATTTCTGGAACTCTGGCATTGATGTGCTAAGAAGAATCTGTTCAATAATTCGCTCTTTTTCTTCTTCGTTGCTAAATTTACATACTCTTGTTTTCTCCTTAATGCGAGTGAAGAAATCATCTAGGCTTTCACCACGTTTCTGTCGCAGGTGGTGAAGCTCTAATCTTGCCGCTCTAAAGTTTGTGTGCTTTATGATCAGACGCTTTTCAAATTCGTCCAATATGGCTACGGGGTCGGTTGCCGACTCAACCGGCATGGCGGTAGCAAAACTGTTGTAGATTTTCAAACCTTCATCGTCCAATGCTTCTAGGATATATGGAGTTAGGGTTTGTCCTTCCAGACCAGTGGTCTTGGAATATAGATCTATGCGTTGGCGCCATAACAAGAAAGCTTCACTCTTATCGTCTTGACCGGCGAATCTCATTTGCGGTGCGTTGCGATATTGTTTTGCCGCCATGGCTGACTTCGATGACGAAAATTAACCGAATACTGTACTCACGTGTTATCGTGTAGCTGTTTTGCGTCAGTCCGGTATCGACCGCTGCCACCATGTAATGTTATGATGTATGTATATAAGCATTACCTCGTCATCTACACAAGCACACACATGTTTCAGAGAGCACTCAGTAAAAGCATGTTCAGTTCGTAGCCATGTTTATTTACAGAATATCGTACATGTGAAGATTTGCATATTATTACAATGTGTGGTTCGTATTATTAATGTATCATATTATATTACAACTAAAGGCTGGAAAATACTATCAAGGAATTCAGAAATACGTTCAGTGGGACAAGAACAGGCTGAAACAATAGGCCTACCAGGGTTAGCAATTTTATGCACCTTAGGAAGCATATAAAAGGAAGGCTTACCAAGATACTATAAAAAATTTGGAGAAATAAAGCACCAGAAGGAAGATTATCATGGACAAGGCCATGGATAGTCTTATAAACAGTAAGATTATTCCGGACTGTTGCATCATCAGAACAAGGTGAGTAAAAGGTGGTGTTACCTAGCTGTGTAACTCCTTCATGAGTGTATAAGTCCTTACGCCAAACAACCACTGCACCACCTTTGTCTCATGCCTGTGACTGGCCTCCCACTTGGACTAGCACAGCTACAAATCCCCCACAGCATTTCATAGAGAAGGCACCAGGGTGCGTGATGTGATGATTCCTTTGACCACCTAGAAGTGCCTACTAAATAGCTAACAAAATATGAATGTTTCCAAAACATAGCAGTCATCGGGTGGTTGTGACTGCACAATGGTGAGCCCCACTGGGGTGGTGTGACATGGTGTTGATGCTGTCTGGGATGTGGTGAGAGGGTAGCAGATCTGTGCAAGGGCACTCAACATAGTTTAGCCTGTCAGTCGAGACTATTACCAGGGGATGACTGTCTCTGTGGTTTCTGGGAGCCATATGTTGAGCTTGGGAGGTCAAGGTGGACCAATGGGTTAAAGCCACTGGTTCAGCTCTCCAGTGCGACCGTTCTTGCCCAAAGGTACTACCACTCTTGGCCTCCCCAGACCCCCCTGCCCCTGTGTTAAAAGCTAGGAGTAGCATAACAAACATCATTAGCCCACTCAGGACAACTGAACCTTAGCAGCTGCAGCACTTACTATCAGACATCCTGTGCAGAAAAGCGTCTGGACAAATATTCATTGAAGGGGTGAGTCCTAAAATGTATATTTTCTCTATTAATATGTATTTTTACGTGTATGAAATGGTTATGACTCTGTAAAGTTGAGTATGAGGCTGCCAGTCTCATCATGTAAAATAAATTGCCCCATAAACCACCACTGCAAGAAATGGTGACCATCCACGTCTGCTTGCAAGGAAACCATAGCAGGGATAGCACCAGGCTCTATATGAAGCAGACAAAGGATGATGATGATATCATGGTATATATTTAATTTCATGTCAACATTTTCTATTTTTTTATGTGTATATATATGACAATGATGCATTTGCCTTCTTCTGCTCTCCGGACACACTTTTATCTGACTTCAGGGTCTGAGATTTTATGCTCAGGGTCATCAAGGTAAAATTCAGAGGAAGATGAAACAGTGGAAGAAAGCAAAGGTCACTTATTGCTTACATTAGGAGATGTAAGACTTAAGAGATGTACCAGTTTATATTTCTCTCAGTTCCTGGTACTAGTCACTAGTACTCAGCTCTGGAAACCATCCATAAAACAGATGGGTCTAGAGGACACTCAAAGCGATGAGATTTGTGGTAGTTAGTCATGCAATGCAGCGAACGTGCTCCCAACAGCTATTCGACTCCTGATCTGAGAAGGAAGTCAACACTTCCTGAGAACCAGCATTAACTACACCAGACCTCAGCGACAGACACTGCCACCACTCGAGAAACTAAGTCTAAACTTAATAACACAGAGACTAGACAATAAAAACTTCCCACATTTTATTAACTGAATCCAACTAAGAGAATTTTCTACATGAAGATATAAAAATCTTGAGCTATAATTTTGTTAAAGCATCGATTTTCATTTTAAACCTTGTTGATTAAATATTTCATAAAACAAATCTGTTACATATGTGCAAATATAATCCTTCTTTGGAGTTGAGAACTTGGTTGAATGGTTGATGTCTGCACCTGTATGACTCATTTTTTCCGAAATACATATATTCAGAGATAATATATTAATGTTGTTCGTCCATCACGGGTGATGAAGACAACTCTGTTCATCCAATTATTTAGGAATATGTTAGATTACTCTATGGGTACGAAGGTGACTGATGAGCCCGATGCGGGCCTTGAAAGATCTCGGACAGTGTGGGCAGGGAATGTTTGCTTCATGTGAAGGTTTTATTTCACGGTCTTTTCTAGCTTGTCTCCGCTGTTCCGCTGCTGCTCTTCTGGATGATTCGCATGCTGCTGCACCTTTACGAAGAGATGTGTGCCAAGCAGTTCGGTCTTGCGCAGCAGCTTCCCATATGTCTGGGTTTATGTCAAAGGTTTTCAATGACGTCTTTAACGTGTCTTTGAAGCGCTTCTTTTGGCCACCATGGGAGCGTTTACCCTTCTGCATCTCACCATAAAGGAGCCGCGGTAGCATAGTGGTTAGTGCACTGGCTTTCTAGCGCAGTGGTCTATGGTTCGATCCCCAGATGAGGCGGAAAATTTTTAGGCCACAAACGGCTCCTGGGTCGACCCAGCCCCAAATGGGTACCAGAGCTACTCTGGGAAGGTTAAGGCGGCCGGCGTGATGCCGACCACATCACCCCTCGTGTGCCGACGGTCAAGATAATATGGGCCTAACACCATATTCCCAATATGCCTCAATGGGCGTGTAACGGGTTCCTTTACCTTTTTTATCTCACCATAAAAGAGTATCTTTGGCAGCCGATGGTCTGGCATGCGGACTACATGACCTGCCCAGCGAATCTGTGACTGCATCAGAATAGTATGGATGCTAGGGATACCAGCTCTGTCAAGAACGGCGGTATCCGGGATCTTGTCTTGCCATTTGATGTTCATTATCTTCCTGAGACAGACTGTATGGAAGTGGTTTAGCTTCTTTACGTGGCGCCTGTATACAGTCCATGTTTCGCATGCATAAAGCAGCACTGGAAGCACCGCAGCTCTGTACACCTTCAGCTTTGTCTGTAGACTAATGCCACTTCGATGCCAAACGTTGGTGTATAGTCTGCCAAATGTGCTGCTGGCTTTGGAGATCCTGGTGTTTACCTCATCATCAATGACGATGTTCTGGGAAAGTGTGCTACCAAGGTATGTGAATCTGTTCACAACATTCAGTTTCTCACAATTTACCTTGATGATTGGCTCAGTATAAACTGTGCCAGGAGTTGGTTGGTACATGATTTCTGTTTTCTCCGTGTTGATGGTAAGCCCAAAGTTGGCACAGGCTTCGAAGAATCTATCCACGCTGTGCTGCAGATCAGCCTCTGAGCCAGCACAAAGGGCACAATCGTCAGGAAACAGAAGATCTCTGATGGTGTGTGATTTGACCTTGGTTTTTGCTTGAAGCCTCCTAAGGTTAAACAATTTTCCATAAATACGATATCTGATGTCGATTCCTGTGTCTCTGAAAGCATCAGTCAGCATAGCAGAAAACATGATACTGAACAGAGTCGGTGCAAGTACACACCCTTGTTTAACTCCGTTTGAGATGGGGAAAGGCTCCGACAGCTCACCGTTTTCCTGAACTCTGGCCTGCATTCCATCATGCAGTTGCTGCACTACTGAGATAAATTTCTTTGGGCAGCCGTATTTTGCCATGATCTTCCATAGACCCTCTCTACTGACTGTGTTGAACGCCTTTGTCAAATCGATGAAAGCTGAGTACAGGTCACAGTGCTGTTCTTGGCATTTTTCTTGTAGCTGTCTTGCAGCGAACACCATATCGGTGGTTCCACGTTCTTTCCGGAATCCACACTGACTTTCAGGTAAAAGATCTTTGTCAAGATGAGCCGTAAGGCAATTCAGAAGGATTTTGGCAAATATCTTCCCAGCGATTGATAAAAGAGAGATGCCTCGATGATTGTTACAGTCTTGGCGATTACCTTTACGTTTATATAGATGTATAATTGACGCATCTTTGAGATTGTGTGGGATGGTTTCACTCTGCCACATTTGCTGGAAGATCATGTGAAGTTTCTCTATCAGAACTGTACCGCCATCTTTATAAATCTCAACAGGAATTGAATCGGAGCCGGGGGCCTTTCTACTAGAAAGTTGATGAATCACTTTTTGAGTTTCCTCCAGAATTGGTATATCATCTAGTGCTTCATTTATAGGAATTTGGGGCAGGCGGATGATGGCTTCATCGTTAATAGATGATGGCTGGTTCAGAATATTATTAAAGTGTTCGACCCAGCATTGGAGAATTTTTTCCTTGTCTGTAATTAGTGTTTTTCCATCTGCATTAAGGAGGGGAAATGATCCTGATGATGTTGGACCATAGACAGCTTTGAGTGCATGGTAAAAATTCTTCAAGTCATGGCTGTCAGCAAAGCCTTGGAGCTCATCTGCTTTATTACTCAGCCATGAATCCCGCATCTGGCGTAGTTTATGTTGGACGATTCTATGCATGTTGTTGAAAGCATCTTTCTTTGATGTAGATTTTGGATCATTTAAATATGCTTTATGGAGATGGTGTTTCTCAGCCAACATCTTCTTTATATCATCTGAGTTCTCATCAAACCAGTCATTTTGTTTCTTGATGGCGGGACCCAGGACCTCTGTAGCAGTGTTGTAGATCTGCTCACTTAGGGCTGCCCAATTTGTTTCCACACTTTGGCCGTCTAACGAGATAGATTCGAGACGGTCTTCTATGGTGTCAGTAAATGACTGTTTGATTTTTGTCTTCTTTAGTTTGGTGATATCCAGCCTTTTATGAGTTTTCTTCCCCTGAGGGCGCCTGACTGGTTGGATACGAATTTTAAGTTTAGACACAATTAGGCGATGATCAGTCCAGCATTCAACACCACACATAGACATGGTCACCCGGACATCTTGCCTGTCCTTCTTCCTAACAATTACATAGTCAATTAAGTGCCAATGCTTTGAGCGAGGGTGCATCCAGGAGGTCCTGTTGCGGGTAGGAAGTCAAAAAATGGTTTTGGTGACAAGAAGGTCATGTTCTGCGCAAGTCTGGAGGAGAAGAAGTCCATTGCTGTTACAGCGACCCACGCTGTACTTTCCAATAGTGCCATTCCAGGAGATGTTATCTGAGCCTACTCTTGCATTAAAGTCACCAAGAATTATAAGCTTATCTGCTTTAGGAACTGATGCAATGACTGCATGTAGTTCTTCATAAAACTTATCCTTGACGTCATCCTGGTTTGTCATAGTTGGTGCATACGCGCTAATGATGGTGGCATGTTTTCTTCCATAAAGCAGGGGGATCTTGACTGTCATGAGTCGGTCATTTATTCCCTTTGGGGGCCCCGCTAACTTGCCAACAAGTGCTGTTTTGATTGCAAATCCAACCCCTGCTTCTCGTCTTTCTTCAGTTCCTCTTCCGCTCCAATAGAATGTATAACCTGCACCCTTTTCGCAAAGTTGGCCCTCGCCTGCAAGTCGAGTTTCACTCAGTGCTGCTATGTCAATGTTGTATCTGGCCAGTTCTCTCCCAATCAGAACAGTTCGCCTCTCAGGTCTGTTTGCGTTAAAGTCTTTGTCAAGGAGATATATTAATAATGCTTTGCTGAATCAACTTCAGCTGGGAGCTCAATAAATATGAGTGAAAAATATATATCTCATAGAAGTGGGTGGAGGATACAAAGTTTACAACAAACTTAGTAAATGCAGTTGTTGTACTTGCCATCCTAAAAAATACCTATGATACTCCCTCAAATAGGGGCATAAAGCATCCTATTTACATCACTGCCAAGAGTAATTCTTGAGCAAAGGTTATATCTTTGGAAAACTCATTCTTTCCTTTTTCGTCATTTGTGGATTGCTACTGCACATCAAGGGAAACAAGTCAGACATAATAAATATGTAAGACATAACAACACATACCTCACAATCCAGTTCCTGTTTTATCAGTATAACAGTAAAAATGGCTTTCATCACTGTATTTAACTATGTAGTTTTAATATATTTTTTATGTTTAAGAAATTTTGTTCCTACTAAGACTTTGTCTCATCAGAGACCCACAAGAACTAAATAGGCTAATTGTTGTTGTTTAACTAGGGCTGCTGAGCTTGTCAACTCTTTCACAGAAAACACCAAATAGAAGAATCTTTGGTATTAACTACACAACATGTCTGGGCTTTTCCTGTGGATTTTCTGCTATTCCAAAACTTGTTGAGTTTGAGTCATGAGCTTGTTTCTTTCCCAGCTGTTCTATCATGGTTTGGTAATCATTTAAAGGATCCTTACATCTGGTTTCAAGCTAGAAGAGGAGAGTGTAGTGGCACAATGTGCATTTTTATCATCAATGAGGGTTCTCCAAATATGCGCAGCTAAAATATGGTGCTCTGGTCCTGGGCTATCATAGGGATCATTACATCCTGACCTGAGCCACTGCCCACCTTCCTTACCCTGTCATCTAACCATTGTGACATCCCCCGTCACACAGACAACCAAGTAAAAGCCGGCGTTAAGTCTGGGGCTCTAGTGATTGCTCCAAACATAGTGTGCAATGCTGGGTTATCAAAGTTTTCACCACAGGGGGAATTCTGATGCTGAGCCATTCTGGTGTGTTAACTCCATCCCTGAGCATAGCCCAGGCAATTCATAGGTTGCCATTTCTAAAACGCACCTTATGGAGGTGCATCAGTATCTTGGTTAGTGATTCAACCCTGGAATTCACATGTCAGCAGCATGAATTCCTTAGCATTCCCATAGAATTGAGTCAAATATATCCATATCTTCTTCAAGCACCATGCCAGCTGGCATAGGTAATCTTCCCTCTTTATAACTTTTTGTCCCCAGTGTCATCTATTAATTCAACAGTTGAGGATGATAATGACAGAAGATATTGGACACTTTATTATCACTTGGCAAGCATTTAAAGTATCCTCAAATATGGTGTTTTTTTTTACTTGCATAAATACACACACACCCATATTCTTAGATTACGCCCTGGGACCCAAAGACGCAACAATAGATAATGCAGTCAGCGACCCATAGCTTGACTGCTTGCGTCAGCGAACCAGAGCTGACCAAGACCCTACTCCACCTCCAAGTAGTGGTCCTGGAAACAGGCTGCATCACTGCAGTCTGGCTGAGTGAGTAGGGATCGAAGAGGGAAGGCTAACCCGGTCCCAAAAATGCTGTGCAGAAGTCGGATGTGTTGGCCGAAAGGCGCAAATATTGCAGCTTTGCTGTAAATGGGCACAACGCAACCAACATCCATTTAAGGATGAACGAGGATAAGAAGAAAGATTATGCAATGTTGTAATGCTGTGTTTAGTTTTTTCTATCATCATTCTCCAATCTTTTGTCATCATAATTTTTTATTTTGTCTGTCCATTCTATCACACTGTTGACAGGACAAACAGTGATATCAAAATAAGAATACACAAGGCTAGAGCACCTTTCAAATCATATGGAAAATAAAGAGATCAAAAGAAATCAAGTCCAACATAAAAATCAGAATATTCAATTAAAATGTCAAGTTAGTCCTACTACATGGCTCTGATACATGGACAACAGTAAAAACAACAACAAAACAGCTATAAACTTTTATAAATGAGTGCTTGCATAGAATAGAAGAGAATTAATTTGAAACTGATGACAAGAACCAGACATCTACCAGTGGAACAAGAGATGAGAGAACAAAGATGGTGATGGACAGGACACACACTGAAGAAACCTGTTAACTTTAAAAAGCAGTCCTTGTTGTGGAATCTCCAGGATAAACTGAGGGAAACCAATAAACACATGGAGAAGAGAACTGGAGACAGACATGAAGAAGACATAGAATGACCTTGAGCTGACAGCACATAACAAGAAAAGACTTCTTCTACAGGGGAAATCTGAAAGGTGGTGATGATTCCTTCATTCTCAGTCCATATGCTTTAGCAGTATTTGAACTCTTCTACTGTTTGAGTAAATAACAAAATTAACATCGTACAGATATTTCAATACAATAAAACTGATACATTTTATTGCAATATCTATCTTTGTCACAGACTATGTGAAATGTGGAGCTGGTGGAGGAGATGAGGAAGGTAAAATTGGAAATCCTGGCTCTGATGGAAATGAAGAAAAAAGGACAAGGAGTTATAGATCTTGATGGTGATCTGCTGCTCTACAATGGAGTATCCACATCTTAGAGAGTTAAAGGGGGTGTAGGTTGTATTGTGGCTAGAAACTTAAAGAACAGCATCACGGGATGGAATTTTGCCTTGGAGCGCATTATGGTGCTAAAGCTAAAAGACTGAGAAACCATAGTCAACCCTGCCATTGTGTATGGGCCAAATGAAGATGAGTGAACAGAAGTCTAAGAAGAATTCTTTGAGCAGCTTCAAAAGACAGTGGAGGACTGCATGGATGAAATTATCCTCCTCTGAGATTTCAATGCCACAGTTGGAAATATTATTGGAAGGTACGGACAAGAAACACTAACTGACAATGAAAAGTGTCTCCTTAGATTCTGCACTGAGCAAAATCTTGTCATTACAAACACACAAAGTTCCCTCAAAGGTGCATCCACCAGATATGAATCAACAAACAATGAGACATTAGTGATTGACTATGCCATTGTAAAATTTCAAATTCATCAAATTCAAGGACATCATAAAAGTAGCTGCAGCAGAAGCATGTGGTGAAGTCCAACTAGGAAAGACGACATCTTGGTGACATCAGAGGAAGTTAAAGAGAAATTAAGAGAGAAGAAAAACAGAGAAATATAGAGTATGTGATACTCAGAGCAGAAGTAAAGAACAAGGTGACAGCAGTGAAACAGAAATCCTGGAAAGAATTTGGAGAAAAGCTAGAAAAAGATGCTCAAGAATACCAGAAATTGTTCTTTAAGACCCTAAAGAACATGAGGAAGGAAAAACAGTGCCCTCTTAAATGTATAAAGGACATGCAAGACAAATTACTTATTGCCACAAAGGAAGTAATGAAAAGAATATTTCTCAGAGCTCCACAGCGGTGAGCAATATCAAGCCTCAGAAATGATAAGCCCTATCACAGAAGAGGAAACCAATGGTAGTGAAGATTGTCACAAGATGGATTTTGGGGCGACCTCTTTCCAATCTTTCCTTCACTATGGCAGTAATCAGTTACATTTTTATACTGATTTTATTACGATTTTTTTCCGAGTCGCACAGTTTTCTTTCTCTGTCCACTGAAGCAGATATTTTGTATTTTCCTTCTTACACTCCTATCAGGGATAAGTCATCATGTCTGTTTGTTACCCGTCCCTTCCCTAAAGCTTTGCAAGAAGAGGCAGAGATAAAATTAATGACAGGCAGGTTGGTAAAATTCCTTTGTACCAAACCTTAGCCACTACTGATTAACATGAAAATTGCCAGCGTATTTGCTAATAAGTTCCATCCCTTGATGCTGTTCTTCTCTTATCTGTTTTAAAGCAACAGATAAGAAATTAACTCCACCTAGGCCGGTCCCAAGACCGGCTGAAAAAGGAGGATGGCGGCCTACATGGAGGCCGTAAGGAGGCAGCCCCTCCACCATGCAAAAGCACAACAGGCAGATCACTTTTGATTATGAGAACTACAAGAGAGAAAACCGGACTGATTCTAAAGGCGATGAAATGGAACAGACTATGGACTACGACTTATGGAACTTGGAACACAAGAAATATAAATGGGAAAGAAGAGGAGCTGGTGGAAGAGATGAGGAAAGCAAAACTAGAAATCATGGCTATAATGAAAACAAAGAAAAAAGGTCAAGGAGTCATGGATCTCGATGGCAACACGCTGCTCTACAGTGGTGTACCCACATCTGAAAGAGCTAAAGGAGGCGTGGGTTGCATTGTGGCCAAAAAGATAGTATCAAGTGATGGAACTTTGTCTCGGAGCGCATTATGGTTGTAAAACTAAAAAAAGGAGAAACCATAGTCAACCTCATGATAGTGTATGTGCCAAATGAGGATGAGAGAGCAGAGGTCAAGGAGGAATTCTTCGAGCTGCTTCAAAGGACAGTGGATGACTGCCTAGATGAAATTATCATGCTCGGAGATTTCAATGCGAGAGTTGGAAATGACCTTGCTAGATGGGGTGGAGTTATCAGAAGATATGGAGAAGATACTCTCAATGAAAATGGAAAGCGACTCCTTAGATTCTGCAGTGAGCCGAATCTGATCACTACAAACACAAAGTTCCCCCATAAGCGCATACATGCATACACAAGATGTGAACCAACAATGAATGAGAAGTCAGTGATTGACTATGCCATAGTTAGGAGGAGCTCATTCAAATATGTCTGGGATGCTAGAGTCTGGAGGAGGCCAGAGATTGGAAGTGATCACTACAGGGTTCATAGCAAATTTCTTCAAGCATTTTCCAGGTTCAGCACATGATTTTCAAGGATGGGAAACTCTAATATTTTCCTCATCTAATTTTCTCAGATAAAATTATCACTTTGCTGACCAGCAATCTGGAGCATTACCGTCTCCCATTACCAAGGGTGTTTGCAGATTTCTTTAAAAAGAACTGTTTTTTTTTTTAATTCATAAAAGATTGAAAAACAGACATCTTTTCCCAGTTTTTAGTGAATTTGTTCAATGTCAGCGCAATAAAATTTTAGTGACGTGGACGGTAATGAATAAAATAAGCTTGATTGACGTATTGATTTAACGATTAACCACGTATATCAACATAAAAGACTAATAAAATTGTGAATAAAATGCCAAAAAAAAAAACTGATTTTTCGTGTTTGTCTTTTTTGAATGTATTCTGCGCCTGTGGCATCTGACAATGAGCGTTTGTAAATGTTTGAGTAGTTAAGTACCTCTAGTTGGAGTCTGAGCTGCTTTTTTCATTAACTGGGGTTGAAGTTGTAGCTGTAGGTCTCTGCAAGAGTCTTTGTCTGGATCGTTGATAATCCTTGACTGTGTGGTATAACTTGAAGCAGGGTATCAGGCATAGAGGTACATTGCAATCTGGGCAGTACATGCAAGTCTGGCTTCTGTTCCCTGCAGCCTTACACACTTTAAAGTCTGGTTTGTACCTTGCCCTTTTATATTTATCAATGAAGTGGTGCTCAGTAAGTCATGATGTTGTGACCTGTGGTTTTGAAGGTGTCACATTGCGTCGAAGAATAGCAGGTTCAATAAGAGTCATACTGACATCCTGATCTTTGCTTTGATCTTTTTTTGTAGAGTTGGCAGTGTTGTAGGTTATGTGCCCATTGACCAGGGCAGTTTCAACTAAGAAATGATATAAAAATAGGATCTGTGTGGGTAGGCGTAGCTTGCACCTAGTTGGCTGAAGTGGTCGACACCTCCCATACTTTTGCTGTATTTTTCTGCAAGCACTGGCTTCTGAATTGTTCTGCCCTAAAGAATTTGTCTTTCTAACTGTCTTGTTTATATTATCATTGGAGTGAACAGTAGATATAAGGTTAAATCTTTTCGTATCATGCCAGGTGACTGTCGGCATGCCTTATCTTTTGTCGCACAAAACACAGGATGATTTGTCTTTTTCAATTTGAGTTGTTTTTCTTCAGTGCTACAAGAAAATGCTTCCTAGTTTCAGCTACTGTTCCAAATGCACCAATCTGAATTTCAGGTCTTGAAATAAAGCTGAAGGCTGAATAAAAACTACCACAGAAGAGAATATGTCCCTTGTTGCGTATGAAATTTGAATTAAAACTATGGTGACTTTTCACTGAAAAAAGAGTCCAAATAATCTCAGCTCTGAGAGTTTCTTCCTTGGTCACAAATGATGTCACATCTGTAGGTCTCCTAGTAGTGTTAGACGTTTTTGACGTGTCCGAGGGAGTAGTGTTAGATGGTTTTGATGTTTCTGAGGGGAAAACTGCTCCTTGGGGTTGTGTTCTTTTCTGTTTAAAAAAAAAAAAAAAATGGAACACACAAATAACTTATGAGTAGGCCTAAGCCATGTATATTTACCAAGTCAAAGTTCTAAACGCATGAATAATATAGTCAAACAATATTTAACTAAAACAAAAGTTAATATATAGTAATTGGGAGGGTGAAGGTATGATGATATCCTTATAACACTTATGGTAAGTGAAAATCTATTAAATGGAAACATCAGGCCTTTAAACACACGCCCCCTCCCCATCTTTAATATTTTTGTTTGATTTTTTGGTTGGGGTTTGTTTTGTTTTATCGTTTCTGTTTGTTTCGATTAAAAAAAAATTTTAAAATTATTTTTAAAATTTTAAATAACATAGGCATATGCACAAAATTGGTAATTTTCATTTATCCTAATTACAGTGATTTGACAGATGTGATGCCACTTTCATGTATCTGGAATTGAAAACATGTAGGCCTAGGCATATCCTAATTATAACCCTGCAGAGCAGAACGGGATATGTCTCTTCGTCATAAATATAATAAAATAAGCATTCAAAATATATTTATTTCCAAAAAATGGTCTCATAACAGGGTAGGCTATAGGATAGGCTATGGAATCGCCATCAATTTCTATTCCTGACCATCTTAAACTGTGTAAAACATATTCCTGTAAGCAGTTGTAAACCAAGAAATTTCATTCAAGCACTAATTTTGGCCCTGGTTAAAAATAAAACTGTAAATAGGCCTACATTGTAAATTACAGACGCAAGTACAGTAGGCCTATCTATAAACTGCACTTATGTAAATATGTTTTATAAATGAGATAAATGAATTGATTACTTACCTCAGTTGAAATGAACGATTTAATACAACTTGAATGCGTAGAGACAAGTTATGGTGTTTTTTTTTTTTAAAGTTTTGCCTCGTTTTGGCGAGGCACGTCCCGTTCAACCCAGTCGGTTATATTATGGCGCATGTCCAAATATAAAAGTCCCTTAGGTCTGAGGTTATAAATCAATTTTTTCCCAGTAGCTTTCGAGCGCTAAAAATAAATCTGCATTCACATCATTAAACCCTTTCGCAACGAAGGGTTTTTCATTCCAAATGACAACACCATTTTCAGCTTAGTTCGTTCCCCTGAATGACAGGATAATTGTAATTTTAGGGGTCATATTTTTAATTTGACTGTAAACAGTTTATCGTAAAAGGAAACCCATTAAAAGTATATTCTGAACCAGAGTACACAAACTCTGACCCTGAATCTGGGTAATCTTTTCATTTAGTGCCGTCGAGTATGAATAATATGTGTATTGAGTCAGCATTAGAATTAGGGTACGGTAAACCTAAACCTAACCTCAACCCTAAATGGTACGAAAATACACATATTAAACATACTCGATGGCACTAAAGGTAGAGCTTACCAGAATCTCAGTAAAAAGAGTTGTCAGAATCATTCAAGTTGAATAAATTCAACTCAAACAAGAATTTTCATGCTCTTTTTCCACAAGATGTTTATGGTTCGGCGGTACGGCAGCGTCCATGTTTGTGAACTTTCGCTTTTGTAAAATCACTTATCAGTTCTACTGTATTCGCTAGCAGTAAAATATTTTGTTCGTTTCAAGCTTAGTGGCCAGATTTTTCAATGCTGAATCCGATTATGCCCAGCAATTGCCGATACGGTTGTAAACAGAAGAGTTCTGGTGCTTTTAAAATAGGACGTACGCCGTAGCCGTACGTCATATAAGTGAATGGGAACGAGGTATCGAGCTACTTCCGTGACGTACGCGGTACGGCACAGCGACAAAAATTGTGAAGATTTATGCCGTACGGCATACGTCATACAGGTGCTGAAAGGGTTAATGCAAATCGCCAAAAATGCAAATCGCCGAAAACACAAACCACCGAAAACGTCTGGAAATGGATTTAGTGCGCAAAGGGAAGTAAAAATTCTTCGGTAACTGAAGTTTAACGAAAAATACCACTGAAAAATGGACAACTTTCGATTTGTAAATTTTTTCCAGGTCTGATGCGGGAAATTCAAGGCTTTTAGCCATATTTCCAGGCTTTTCAAGGCCTGGAATTTTTTTTTCTATTTTCCAGGTTTTTCAAGGTCGCTACGAACCCTGTCACTATCTGCTTACTATCAAAAGAACAACTGAAAGAGTTGCTCAGCCTAGGAACATCCCAAGATCACGCAAGAACATAAGTAAACGAACGGGAGAAATGAGCATTAAGACCTACAAGCTGAGAGAGCCAGAAATTAAGACCAGATACCAGGGGCTTATTGCTGCAGCGGTGAGCAACACAGAAGAACCTGATGACTTGGAAATCCTCTGGCTTAAATTCAAGGACATCATAAAGACAGCTGCTGCAGAAGTGTGTGGTGAAGTCCGACTTGGGAACAAGAGAAAGAGGACACCTTGGTGAACAGAGGAAGTCAAAGAGAAAATATAAAAAACACAACAGGACAAATGGAGAAATATAGAGAATATGCGACAGTCAGAACAGAAGCAAAGAATACGGTGCTAGCAGCGAAACAGAAGTCCTGGGAAGAATTTGGAGAAAAGCTAGACAAAGATGCGCAACAAAACCAGAAATTGTTCTATAAGACCCTAAAGAACATGAGGAAGGAAAAACAATGCCATCTCAAATTTATAAAGGAAATGCAAGGCAAACTGCTTACTGCCCTGAAGGAAGTAATGGAAAGATGGAAAGAATATTTCTCAGAACTCCTGGATGGTGAGCATGGTGAAGCATCAGAAATAATAACCACTTGCACAGAAGAGAAAACCAATGAAGGTGAAGATGACATAAAGATGGAAGAACTGAAGGCAGCACTGGAGAAAATCAAGATGGGCAAAGCAACAGGGCATGATGGTATAACATCAGAAATGGTTAAGTACATGGGTGCATCAGGCGACCTATTACTCTAAAGGGTCCTACAGGCAAAGTGGTGCAACAAGACCATACCAAAGGATTGGGAGATTGCTATCATAACACCAATTTTCAAAAAGGGTGACAATCAACAATGTGGAAACCATAGAGGCATATCCCTTCTCAGTGTCCATGGTAAAATATACTCTAGAATCCTAGAGCAGAGACTCTGACGTCTAGCTGAGCCACAATTGGATGATGTCCAGTGCGGATTCCGAGCAAACCGAAGTACTCAAGACCTAATCTTTACACTCAGCTGAGTGAAAAGGCCCTTGAGTATAAGAGTGAGATCCATCTTTGTTTCATAGATTTAGAAAAGGCGTTTGACAGGGTCCCCTGGAGCAAACTTTGGGACTGTTTGGCAAGGAAGAACATTCCAGCACCTCTGATTCATGCTATACAGAGCTTCTACAAGTCTTGCAGAAATTATGTGAGGACAGCAAACCATAAGTCAGAAGAGTTCAGGACCACCACTGGTGTAAGACAAGGTGATATCTCAGATTGCCATCATAATACCTATTTTTAAAAAGCGTGACAACCGACAATACGGAAATCATATCTCTTCTCAGTGTCCCTGGTAAAATCTACTCTAGAATCCTGGCGCAGAGACTCAGATGCCCAGATGAGCCACAAATGGAAATTGTGGCTTGCGAGCAAATCAACGTACTAAAGACCTTATCTTCATACTCAACAGCCCTTAGGTATAAAGGTGAGAAATATCTTTGTTTCTTAACCTGGAAAAAAGTGTTTTCTTCAAGGTCCCCTGCAGCAAAAATCTGGGACTGCTTGGCAAATAAAAACATTCCAACACCTCTGATTCATGCTATACTAATAGTGTGACAGTTTCTAATTACAATCGATACTTACACACTACGATACGTCCACGAACCACTGTTAAAGAGAAATAACTCCAATTGAATAGCCTATTCTGAGTGGAACAAATGACGTTCTTTTGGAGATTACCAGTTTAATTGACTTTCACAAGGCATAAATCATATGTATTGTAAGAACATCACCAGACAATTATCTTCCCAATAACTAGGCTATATAGGCCTATTAACTTTTAATCTTGTCAAATAGCCTACTATTTGACCATATTTGGCCTATGCAGTTCCCCCAAGTCTGTCTAAAAATCTCTTCAGCTTATAGGTAAATTTGATGCTTCCAAATAATTTAATATTGGGATTCTTATTAGCTCATACCTGTGCAATTACTGTAAATAATTAAAAGTTACTAGCCATGACTTGTTTTAAACAATGGATAAATCGTTTTATGTTTTGTTCGAACTACCGATAAAGCATGGCCACCATTTTGTTGACTGATTAATACTTAAAATGTTGGATAGGTTGTAAATTTGTATTCACGTATAAAACTTCTTAGGACCTACAAGCTGAGAGAGCCAGAAATTAAGACCAGATATCAGGGGCTTATTGCTGCAGCGGTGAGCAACACAGAAGAACGACCTGATGACTTGGAAACCCTCTGGATTAAATTCAAGGATATCATAAAGACAGCTGCTGCAGAAGCATGCGGTGAAGTCCGACTTGGGAACCAGAGAAAGAGGACACCTTGGTGGACAGAGGAAGTCAAAGAGAAATAAGAGAGAAGAAAATGGCATGGAAACAATACTTAGGAGCTAAAAACACAACAGGACAAATGGAAAAATATAGAGAATATGTGACACTCAGAACAGAAGCAAAGAACAAAGTGCTAGCAGCAAAACAGAAGTCCTGGAAAGAATTTGGAGAAAAGCTAGAAAAAGATGCACAAGAAAACCAGAAATTGTTCTATAAGTAAGACCCTAAAGAACATGAGGAAGGAAAAACAACGCCCTCTCATATTTATAAAGGACAAGCAAGGCAAATTGCTTACTGCCCCAAAGGAAGTAATGGAAAGATGGAAAGAATATTTCTCAGAACTCCTTGATGGTGAGCAAGGTCAAGCATCAGAAACGATAACCACTAGCACAGAAGATGAAACAAATGGTGACGAAGACGACATAAAGATGGAAGAACTGAAGGCAGCACTGGAGAAAATCAAGATGGGCAAAGCAACAGGGCATGATGGTATAACATCAGAAATGGTTAAGTACATGGGAGCATCAGGCGACCTATTACTCTTAAGGGTCCTACAGACAGCATGGTGCAACAAGACCTTACCAAAGGATTGGGAGGTTGCTATCATAACACCAATTTTCAAAAAGGGTGACAATCGACAGTGTGGAAACCATAGAGGCATATCCTGTCTCAGTGTCCCTGGTAAAATCTACTCTAGAATCCTAGAGCAGAGACTCCGACGCCTAGCTGAGCCACAATTGGATGATGTCCAGTGCGGATTCCGAGCAAACCGAAGTACTCAAGACGTAATCTTCACATTCAGACAGCTGAGTGAAAAGGCCCTTGAGTATAAGAGTGAGATCCATCTTTGTTTCATAGATCTGGAAAAGGCGCTTGACTGGGTCCCCTGGAGCAAACTTTGGGACTGTTTGGCAAGGAAGAATATTCCAGCACCTCTGATCCATGCTATACAGAGCTTCTACAAGTCTTGCAGAAATTATGTGAGGACAGCAAACCATAAGTCAGAAGCGTTCAGGACCACCATTGGTGTAAGACAAGGTGATATCCTATTACCTTACCTCTTCATACTCCTTATCGACGATGTCATCAAGGCATGTAAGGAGATAACAAGAAAGTATTCAGTGGGGTACTGGAAGATGAGACAGGTCTATATTTCGGAGATGGCATTTGCTGATGATGTTGCCCTGATTGCTAAATCACAGGCACATCTCCAATCCAACCTGCAAGTCTGGAAGGAAGAGCTGGAGAAGAGAGGGATGGTCATAAGCAGCTCTAAAACAAAATCCATGGTGATATCACGAGAAGAAAGAAGACATCAGATTAAGCTGGGAGAACAGGTCCTGGAGCAGGTCGACCACTTTAAATACCTCGGAGCTATTATAGACCGAAAGGGAGGCATCAAAGAAGAGTTGGCCACTCGAAAAGCAGCAGCTGGGAGACTTTTTCAGGCCATAAATCGAGGATTCCTCAGCAAGAGAGAGGTTGGTAAGAAAACGAAGATAGCTGTATACCGCTCCACCTATGTCCCAGTCTTGACATATGGATGCGAGTCATGGGCAATGACTACAACCCATAAAAGCCAGGTTTGGAAGAGAGAGAGCGCCAGACTATCCTATCGGCTGTCTTCTTCCTGGCCTGGTTCCATTCTAGTCCTCGGTCCTTCAAAGATTGTCTAATGTTGTCCTCCCAGCGAACTCTGGGTCGTTCTGGGGGTCTGGATCCCTGGCTCTTTGTTTCCCATGCTTGTCGTGGTAGCCGATCTTCTCCCATTCTGCAGACATGGCCAAACCACCTTAGTTGGGACTGTTCTACTTGGGTCTGCAGGGGGTGGCATTTTAGGCCTTGACGTATCGGTCATGTCCTACAAATGCAAAACAACAGAATACCACTACAGGCGCTCACTTGGGTTCCTGAGGGTAAGCGGAAAAAAGGAAGACCAAAAGAAACACTCAGAAGAACAATAATAAGAGAAGGAAGAACGTTGGGCCTAAATAATGTGCAAGAGCTAAGAGGAGTGGCGTCACAACGAACAACCTGGAGAGCACTGGTTTCTGCCTTATGCGCCGTGTTTGGCGCTTAAAGAATTTATTATTATTATTATTATCGTCTGGTTGCGGACCATGTCTCTTCTTGTTGCTTCAACCACCTTCCTCAGATACCTCATTTCTGAGGTTTAGATCTGGCTTTTGTGGGTTGTAGTCATTGCCAATGACTCGCATCCATACGTCAAGATTCGGGACATAGGTGGAGCGGTATACAGCCATCTTCGTTTTCTTACCAAACTCTCTTGCTGAGGAATCCTCGATTTATGGCCTGAAAAAGTGCCAGTGGAACAAGAGATGAGAAGAAGACGATGGCGATGGATAGGACACACACGGAGGAAACCTGTTGATAGCATTACAAGGCAGTCCTTGTTCTGGAATCCCCAGGGCAAGAGAGGCAGAGGTAGACCAAGAAGCACATGGAGAAGAGAGCTGGAAACAGAGGTGAAAATGATGAGGAGAACATGGAAAGAACTTGAGATGATGGCACGCGACAGGAGGACTTGGCATGTGTTTGTTGAAGGCCTATGCTCCTTTGGGAGTGGAGTGTTATGATGATGAGTCATTGACCATGACTCGCATCCATATGTCAAGACTGGGATATAGGTGGAGCGGTATACAGCCATCTTCGTTTTCTTACCAACCTCTCTCTTGCTGAGGAATCCTCGATTTATGGCCTGAAAAAGTCTCCCAGCTGCTGCTTTTCGAGTGGCCAACTCTTCTTTGATGCCTCCCTTTCGGTCTATAATAGCTCCGAGGTATTTAAAGTGGTCGACCTGCTGCCCAAAATACGGCTGCCCAAAGAAATTTATCACAATAGGGCAGCAACGGCATGATGGAATGCAGGCAAGAGTTCAGGAAAACGGTGAGCTGTCGGAGCCTTTCTCCGTCTCAAGTGGAGTTAAACAAGGGTGTGTACTTGCACCGACTCTGTTCAGTATCATGTTTTCTGCTATGCTGACTGATGCTTTCAGAGACGGGGACACAGGAATCGACATCAGATATCGTATTGATGGAAAATTGTTTAACCTTAGGAGGCTTCAAGCAAAAACCAAGGTCAAATCACACACCATCAGAGATCTTCTGTTTGCCGACGATTGTGCCCTCAATGATGGATCAGAGGCTGATCTGCAACATAGTGTGGATAGATTCTCCGAAGTCTGTTCCAACTTTGGGCTTACCATCAACACGAAGAAAACAGAAATCAAGTACCAACCAGCTCCTGGCACAATTTATACTGAGCCAATCATCAAGGTAAATGGTGAGAAACTGATTGTTGTGAACATATTCCCATACCTTAATAGCACACTATCCCAGAACATCGTCATTGATGATGAGGTGAACACCAGGATCTCCAAAGCCAGCAGGACATTTGGCAGACTATACACCAACGTTTGGCATCGAAGTGGCATTAGTCTACAGACAAAGCTGAAGGTGTACAGAGCTGCGGTGCTTCCAGTGCTGCTTTATGCATGTGAAACATGGACTGTATACAGGCGCCACGTAAAAAAGCTAAACCGCTTCCATACAGTCTGTCTCAGAAAGGTAATGAACATCAAATGGCAAGACAAGATCCCGGATACCGCCGTTCTTGACAGAGCTGGTATCCCTAGCATCGATACGATTCTGATGCAGTCACAGATTCGCTGGGCAGGTCATGTAGTCCGCATGCCAGACCATCGACTGCCAAAGATACTCTTTTATGGTGAGATGCAGAAGGGTAAACGCTCCCATGGTGGTCAAAAGAAGTGCTTCAAAGACACGCTTAAGACTTCATTGGAAACCTTTGACATAAACCCTGACACATGGGAAGCTTCTGCGCAAGACCGAACCGCTTGGCGCACATCTCTTCGTAAAGGTGCAGCAAACATTCCCTTCCCACACTGTCCGAGATCTTTCCAGACCCGCATCGGGCTCACCAGTCACCTTAGTACCCATAGACTAACCTAACATATTTCTAATAATTGGATGAACAGAGTGGTCTTCATCACCCGTGATGGACGAACAACACAGCTCCGAGTTATTTTAAGTGGTCGACCAGCTCCAGGACCTGTTCTCCCAGCTTAATCTGATGTCTTCTTTCTTCTCGTGATATCACCATGGATTTTGTTTTAGAGCTACTTATGACCATCCCTCTCTTCTCCAGCTCTTCCTTCCAAACTTGCAGGTTGGATTGGAGATGTGCCTCTGATTTAGCAATCAGGGCAACATCATCAGCAAATGCCAGCTCTGAAATACAGACCTGTCTCATCTTCTAGTACCCCACTGAATACTTTCTTGTTATCTCCTTACATGCCTTGATGACATCGTTCACGAGGAGTATGAAGGGATAAGGTGACAAGATATCCCCTTGTCTTACACCAGTGGTGGTCCTGAACTCTTCTGACTTATGCCTGTAGGACCCTTAAGAGTAATAGGTCACCTGATGCTCCCATGTACTTAACCATTTCTGGTGTTATACCATCATGCCCTGTTTCTTTGCCCATCTTGATTTTCTCCAGTGCTGCCTTCAGTTCTTCCATCTTTATGTCATCTTCACCACCATTAGTTTCCTCTTCTGTGCTAGTGGTTATTATTTCTGATGCTTGACCTTGCTCACCATCAAGGAGTTCTGAGAAATATTCTTTCCATTACTTCCTTCGGGACAGTAAGCAATTTGCATTGCTTGTCCTTTATAAACAAATTTGAGAGGGCATTGTTTTCCCTTCCTCATGTTCTTTAGGGTCTTCTAGAACAATTTCTGGTTTTC
>JAMPIV010005607.1:0-37500 GCA_024509875.1 Oreohelix idahoensis | reverse complement strand
CACCCCAACCCCCCCCAACACCCACCCCCCCCCCCCCCCCCCCCCAACCCCCCCAAACCCCCCCCCCCCCCAAACCCCCACACCCAACACCACACAACCCCCCCCCCCCCCCCCCCCCCCCCCCCCCCCCCCCCACCCCACCCCCCCCCCCCCCACCACAACCCCCAAACACCCCCACAACCCCCCCCCCCCCCCAAAAACCCAACCCCCCCCCACCCCCCCCAACAAACCCCCAAACCCCCCCCCCCCCCCCCAACCCACCCCCCCCCCCCCCCCCCCCAAACCCCCCCCCAAACCCCACCCCCCCCCAAACCAAACCCACAAACAACACACCCCCCCCCAAACCCCCCCCCCCCCCCCCCACAACCCCCCCCCCCCCCCCCCCCCCCCCCCCCCCCCCCCCCCCCCCCCCCCCCCCACACACCAACTCCCACACCACAACACCCACAAACGCGAGCCGCCACCCAAGACCTCCACCCCCCCCCCCCCCCCCCCCACCAAACCCCCCCCCCCCCCCCCCCCCCCCCAACCCCCCCCCCCAACCCCCCCCCCCCCCCCCCCAAAACCCAACCCCCAACACCAACCCCCCCCCACCCCCCAAACCCCACCAACCCCCCCCCCCACACCCCCCCCAAACACAACCCCCACAACCCCCCAAAAACCCACAACCAAAACCCACAAAAAAAAAAAACACAAAAAAAACCAAAACACACAACCCACCCCAAACCCCCCACAACCAACACAAACCCCCCAACACCTAAAGACAAACTCACATCAATCACAAGTACAACCACACTTAACATGAAAACACACCAGATAAGCCTGGGATACATCCCCCCAAGTTTTTCAATCAATCCCTTGATTAACCAGTATAAAACATTCCAAAACACTCCGCCCCACAACTACCCCCATACATGAACCACTTAAGCCCACCACTACTCCTCACACTCATGACACATACCAGTTGTCAACCCCAAAACCCCCATCTCCTCTTCGGGGAACCAGTTGGGGTGAAAACACCATCCTGTAATCAATCACACTGAGACGTGACAACTTCATTTCCCACTTACGCCCACAAGATAGTATACTCCAATCATTCTCGTCACACACACTGGGGGGGGGGGGATCTTTTGTCAAGTTTCATACTGGCACTCTAAATTTAAATCCTTAGCCGTAACTCCGTTCCAGTTTGGGTCGTCCCTTAGCCATCTGTCCGGTTTTCTCTCTTGTAGTTCGCGTAATCGCGTTTTAAAGCAAACAGTTGATTGGCCTGTTGTGCCTCCTTACTGCCTCCATGCAGGCCGCCCTCCTCCTTTTTCAGCCGGTCTTGGGACCGGCCTAGGCGGAGTGACATTTGAGTTTCATGTTGGATCCGACTTCTCTTGATCTCCATATATTTCCCAATGCAATGAAAGCTCCTCTTGTTTTTTGTATTCTTACTTTGATATCACTGTCTGTCCCTCCAACTTTGTCTATATTGCTGCCAAGATACGTGTACGATTCTACATATTGTAGTGGTGTTTCTTCAAGTTCAACCCTGTTATCATTACCTGCATTTATTCTCATTATGTTTGTCTTCTCCCAGTGTATGTTCAGACCCAATTGCTGTGACCTATCATCGAGTGTTTTCAATTTGTCCTGCATCTGATTACGATTATGGGACAGAAGAGCCATCATCAGCAAAATCCAGAGCATCCAACTGCTTAGTCAAGAGTCCACTGGATTCCATTTCTGTTGTATGTTGTGGATGTTCTCATAACCCAGTCTATTGCTGGCAAGAAAAGAAATGGAGACAAGAGGCATCCCTGTCACACTCCCGTTCTTATCCCAAACGGTTCCGTAAGCTGTCCTTCATGAAGAACTCTGCATGTCATGTCTTCATATGTTTTCTTTATTAAATTAATGATCTTCAGGGAACTCCATAATGCCTCATCAATTTCCAAAGTGATTCTCTGTCTACACTGTCAAATGCCTTTTCGTAGTCCACAAATCCGATGTATAGTGGTGAATTCCATTCCAGACTTTGTTCAACTATTATTCTCAAAGTGGCTATCTGGTCTGTACATGATCTGTTTTGTCGAAAACCTGCTTGTTCATCTCTCAGTTTCTTGTCTATGGACTCTTTTAATCTCTCGAGGATAATCCTGTTTAATACTTTTCCTGGCACTGATAGTAACATTATTCCTCTATAATTTGTGCACTCTTGTAAATTTCCCTTCTTAGGCAACTTAACCAGATATCCTTTCTTCCATTCTGCTGGTATCTCTTCCTTTTCCCAGACTTTACCAAGTAATTTATATAACATCTCTGTAGCCGTGTCGATATCTGCTTTGATGGCCTCTGCTGGAATGCCATCTGGTCCAGCCGCTTCTCCATCTCTTAGAAGCTTTATGGCTTTCTTTATTTCTTCCTTTGTTGGTCTTTCACCGTTAATTTGTAGCTCTTCTTCTGCTGGCTGGATGTCAGGGGGGTTTTGTGGAGCTGGTCTATTGAGAAGGTCCCTAAAATATTTCGTCCACCTCTTCATTTGCTCTTGTATATTGCTGAGTAGTTTTCCATTCTTGTCTTTTATGGGGCAACTTGTTTGCTTGTACTTTCCTGTTAGCTTCTTTGTGCTGTTATACAGTTCTCTCTTATTTCCTTTGGCTGCAGCATCTTCTGCCTCTCTTGCCAACTCCTCAATATACTTCCTCTTGTCTCTTTTGATACTTCTTTGTTTGCTTCTGTGTACACTTCTTGAGCCTTGGCTTCGGAACTTCTGGTTTTACTTGTATTTAAATCTGCTTTCTTGTTTTTTCTGTCTTTTATCTTATTGATGGTTTTCTGTTGTTATCCATGCTTTTTGTTGTCGTTCCCTTTTCCCCAGTATTTCTTCACGTGTCTCATTCCATACAGTTTTGATTTGCTGCCAATAGTCTTCTGTATTCTCTACATCTTCCAGCTGTTGGAGCACTGACTTTGTTGGATATTGTGACCACAAATTTGTCTCTTGTTTCTTGATTTCTTAGATGTCCTACATTAAATTGTTGTCTATAATTTGTCATTGTTGCATATCTCTTGAGTTTCATTTTTTACTTTGGCTATCAAAAGGTGGTGATCTGATGCCTCATCTGCTCCTCTATATAACTTTACATCCTGCAATGTTGATCTAAACTTCTTGTTTATGCATATATGATCAATCTGATTTTCTGTTCTATGGTCTGGTGATACAGTATCCATGTTGCCTTGTGTATTCTCTTATGTGGAAACATGCTTCCTCATTTAGCCAGTTGATTTGAAGAACAGAAGTTTGAGAATAGTTCCCCATGTTCATTCATTATTCCTAGCCCATGTTTTCCCATGACTTCTTCAAAGCCGGTGTTGACTGTACCTATCTTTGCATTCATGTCACCAATCAAAATTGTGATGTCTCTTCTTTTTACTTTCTCCATAATTCCCTGCAGCCTAGTATAAAATGCTTCTTTCACACTCTTCTTTGTCATTAGTTGGTGCATAACATTGGATGACATTTACATTTATTTTCATTTTAGCTGTTTTAAATGCAGCTGTTATTATTCTAGGTTCAACGGCTTCCCGTTCAATGAGTGCTTTCTTTAGATAACATAAGAGCTACCCCTTCGCTGTGGTGTGAACTTTCATCTTCATGTCCTGAGGACAGCACCAATTCACCTATGATGAGTTTCTTCTTGTCTATCCCCTTCCACTTTGTTTCACACAGTCCCAGAACCTCGATTTTATATTCACCCATTTCTGCTGCTACTTGTGCCGCTTTCCCTTGTTCGTTCAATGTCCGAACATTCCAGGTGCCAAATCTGGAGATTCTCTTAGAAGAAAGAAGGTTAGTCAGTAACACAGACTCCTTTCAGCTTGCTCTGTGTTGCATCATATGTCTCCCTGCGAGAGGACCTTCCACTGTCTTGATGGCTGTGTTTTATTTTCCTTAATTGACTTGTCCATGTTTGTTGAAGTTTTTTTGTGGTTTAAATTTTTTTATGGGATGGGGCAACCAGCCCCATGCCCAACCCTCCTTAGTCACTTTCTACGACATTCATGGTCGGGAACAGTGTTACTATTCTTTGCTCGCCTTTCGGGCCCCGGTAACAAAGGGGTGCATATATATATATATATATATATATATATATATATATATATATATATATATATATATATATATATATATATATATATATATTATATATATATATATATATATATATATATACAGTACTTTGCAAAAAAAATGGCAGTCATATTGCTCAGCTAAATAAGCTGAAATCTAATTAAATATGCATGTTCTGCCCCAAATTTGCACTCCACTTAAGTGAGCAAACACTACCAAAAGTAAAAAAAAAAATTAGCGTAGAGTAACGTCCCTTGATAATAGAGCAGACGACAATTTCTAATGCTAGTGGCAGAAAATGGATACAAAGTCAAAGTGTATGTAAATTTCACAGCTTTGGAATGAAGGAAATCAAACATGTTCCAACATTTCTAAAACCTTGAACATTCCTGAGCGGACTGTCTACAGAGTTGTGAGTAAATTAAAAGCAGGTAATGGAATCGAGCGAAAAGAAGGTAGTGGGGGGCCAAGAATTTTGGTCACAAAGGACCATCGGTGTCTCGCCCAAATCGTTCGGGCTGGGTCAATGAAGAGTGTAGAAAACATACGGCAGCGCATGATCGAGTTGGGAAGCCCAGAGGTATCTAATGCTATTGTCAACCGGGAGCTACACAGGATGAATTACACAAAAAAAGCGGGTAATTTCGTCACCATTGCTCACAGAGACTCACAAACAGATGCGCTTGAACTGGTGCCACGAACACCAAAATTTGTCATGGGACAATGTGATTTTTTCAGATGAATGTTCTCTTTGGTCTTATCCTGCTCAAATAAATATTTGGACGAAAGGCTCTGTAACGCCTGTGTACCAGCGACCGAAACATACCTAGAAATTCCATCTTTGGGGAGGGTGTCAGCAAGAGGTGCCACCCCACTGTGTGTTTTCACAGGAATTCTCACGAAAGAAAGGTACATCGACATACTAGAGGGACACCTTCTGCCATTTATGCAGGTCATGTACCCCGACGGGTGCACATTTCAACATGACAATGACCCAAATCATACAGCTCATACCCCCAAAGCATGGCTGCAAGAGAAGAATGTGATAGTGCTGAAGTGGCCCAGCAACAGTCCCGATCAAAACCCAATTGAAAACGTTTGAGCACTACTCAAGAATCATTTAAAAAAGAGTGGACTCAGAGACGTTGAACAATTGAAGAAGGTAGCTGAAAAATACTGGGACAGTCTGACTCTCAATTACCTACAAACATTTGTGGGAAGTATGCCTCGCCGCATCCAGGCTTGCCTTGCTGGAGAAGGCAACATTATATTGTACTGAAACCACTGTTAATAGATAGGGGAGATACCAATCTTCCTCTGGACATACAGTTTTTATTATTATTTGCTTCTATGAGTGTGCTGCGTTGCGAAAATATGACTGCCATTTTTTTTTGCAAAGTACTGTATATATATATATATACACTTTTTTTTTTTTTTTGTAGTTAAAAAAACCCTTTAATTTGAGAACCATTCAAAATGGTACTTAGTCGTTCCTTTTCTACAGTGAGGTATAGGGGTTTGGAAGAGGGAACGCCAAACTATCCTATCGGCTGTCTTTCTCCTGGCCTGGTTCCATGTCTAGTCCTCGGTCCTTCAAAGATTGTCTAATGTTGTCCTCCCAGCAGATTCTGGGTCGTCCTTGAGGTCTGGATTCCCGGCTTTTAGTTTCCCATGCTTGTCGTGGTAGCTATCTACTTCCATTCTGCAGACATGGCCAAACCATCTTAGTTGGGACTGTTCTACTTGGGTCTGCAAGGGACTGGGTTTTTAGGCCTTCATATCGTCAAATTGCGTACCATGTCTCTTCTTGTTACTTCAACCACCTTCCTTGGATCATCATCATCAGTTGCCATCTCCACAACGAAGGTTGGCTGTAATGGATCTCCAACGTCTTCTGTCTCTTGTCTTGGTGGTACACTCTGATAGACTCTTTCCCGTCCATCTCTTGATGTTATCTTCCCACTTATAGCGCTGTCTTCCCCTTGCACGTTTGCCTTCAACTCTCCCTTCTGTTATGGTCTTCTGCAAGGTGTTATGCCTTTTTATGTGGCCAAAGTATTTTAGCTGCCGAACTTTGATCTCTCTCATTAGTTCTCTTTTCATACCTAGATTTTCTAGGACCTCCTTATTTGTTTTCATCTCTTTCTCATTCAAAATGGTCAATTAATTAATTATCCATTATGCACGTCCATATGAAAGTTTGGTTTGGTTTTTAACGACTATCTTCATTGCACGCGGACAACGCCATCAGTGCTCCGATCTCCTCCCTTAAATCACACAAGGAGGATCTCAGCACAGTGCACAAACTTTGTAGCACAAGCGAGAATCCAAATGTGTGTATATATTGTATAGGAATCACACATTTTATAAATATTTTTGTGGTGGGTAGGTTTCCTAATTTTTAAATGTTAGGGCAGCAGCCTGATAACATGGGAATCACCAAATAGCCGGGACAGAAACCAGATAGACCACATGATGATTAATGGTAGATGGAGACATGCATTACAAGATGTGAAGGTAAGAAGAGGTGTAAATGTGGGAAGTGATCACCATTTAGTTGTAGCAAAACTGAAGGTGAAAATCAGAACTGCTGGACCAACTGCAGCTACAAAGAAAAGGTTTGACATCAGCAAATTGAAGAATCCCCTTACCAGAAAAGCCTTTGCAGCTGATATAAAGAAACAATATTGTCAGGAAACAAAACTACTTACACTATGGATTTTATGAATACTCTCATACACTTGGCTCTAACCACTAGGGGACGACCATAGCATACAGTAGCTGACATAAACTCACTATAACACCTGAAACAGGTTAAGTTCCCTTTAATAACTATGCACACAATGAAGCCACACATGGCTAGAAATACATATGCCATACAATGCAACAGAAATGCAAATATCACTTGCAATAGTCAACAATTCAATTTATCATTATCAAAACTAGCGGGTATGTCATACTGAGTAAGCAAGACCTTGACTTTCGCTCACCGGCTAAGTCCTGTAATATGATAACGCCATATTTAACTACAAATGACTTCTCATCAATGAATTACGAAAGAATGC
This sequence comes from Oreohelix idahoensis, assembly GCA_024509875.1. Classification (NCBI taxonomy): domain Eukaryota; kingdom Metazoa; phylum Mollusca; class Gastropoda; order Stylommatophora; family Oreohelicidae; genus Oreohelix; species Oreohelix idahoensis. Next base: position 30,315 of record JAMPIV010005607.1, on the reverse strand, counting down.
TGCTAGAAATTACACCACTGTCTTAGACATAAGTAAGCTACACTTGACCACATGAATAAATGACAAGCACCCTCAAAGAACCAATATGGCATCTATAATCCCAGCAAAATGCTGAAAGGGAACAACACAGCGACTACTCCGGTCGGATAGCCAGAACCTCAACTGACTTTCCCTGCCAGAATTTGGGCGCACTTCCTTCCAGGTCACATGATCAAACGGGTTTTAAATTAGTATCAGGGTCACCACTTACAGCGTGACCAACTTACTATTTTGTCATATTTATCCTGTGACTTCCACACCCCCCCCCCCCACCCTAAGAAAGAAAACGAAGTTTTTTTCCATCGGAGGAGTCACGCCCAACCCCCTTCGGAGTATGAACGAACAAAGTGCCGAGACGGCACCTCCTCATCAACCTGGAGAATGCCAAAGTTGTCCAATACCATTGTCGTTCATGCCATCTCACACCATGCACCAAATACTGTACAATTTGAGAATGGACTAATCGTCCCAGGTACTGGTAGTCGTGAAAAATAACAATGACTGTCCAGACCTGGTCTATGAAATACAATATATGTTACAAATTAATTATTCATATCAAGGTACCAATAATAAGGCATAATCTCATAGTATAAACAACCTGTTTACATACTGTAAATATACATATATAATACCATGATTTATACATACACTGAATATAACTTTATCCATATTGCCTTTATGGCATAGTGAAACATAAATCATATACCATAACACATCTTCATAAACATCAACTCTAATGATTATAATACATTTCTTCCATAATCAAAGTAAATACTCTCTACGGATGCTCATGTCCCACATCAACTTCATAACCTGTACAAGACATCCGCTACAATATTATGTACTCCCTGAATAGGTAAAATAGTAAAGTTGAATTGCTGCAGCAATAATGCCCAGCGTGTCAACTTAGCACTGGTGGATTTCATCATCATCATTATCAGTTGCCATCTCCACAACGGAGGTTGGCTGTAATGGATCTCCAACGTCTTCTGTCTCTTGTCTTGGTGGTACACTCTGATAGACTCTTTCCCGTCCATCTCTTGATGTTATCTTCCCACTTATAGCGCTGTCTTCCCCTTGCACGTTTACCTTCAACTCTCCCTTCTGTTATGGTCTTCTGCAAGGTGTTATGCCTTTTTATGTGGCCAAAGTATTTTAGCTGCCGAACTTTGACCTCTCTCATTAGTTCTCTTTTCATACCTAGATTTTCTAGGACCTCCTTATTTGTTTTCATCTCTTTCCATGGTGGATTTAGCCGACTGCAAAAATAGCAGTGGTTTGTGATCTGTTTGGAGGAAAAAATGCGCCCCCAACAGGTATCGTGCCAGCTTAGATACTGCCCAGCCAATCGCAAGGCACTCCCTCTCAATTGTGGAGTATCTGGTTTCTGCTGGCAACAACTTCCGGCTAACACACATTGTAAAGCATAACATGACAAAGCATAAACATGCATTGCAAGGAATCTTACACTCTTTACAAACTCCTCATATTGATATCAAACTAGTACTGGGGGTGTGGGTCAGACTCTAAGGTTCGGTTCGCATCAACCGAAACACCTTACTGAACACGACCCCGCACTCTAACTCTATCTATTTCTGGACTATTAGCAGATGGTTCTGAAGCAACGACAAATGCTTCTGCCTAACTGCATTACGCGCACCCCAACTATTCGCAAAAGTCACTCGTGCTATTTTGGTCTTGTCGCGCAACAACAATACCTCGACAAATCTAACTGGCGCGACCTCATCAAACACTCGCCTGAGTGTGCGCCAACTAGCACTCAGGGGGACGTTATGCACCCAAACTGTGCGATCACTAGCTATCGGACCCTTGTATAAGTTCCTACTGCTCCTAATCATGTCATTCGGTACTTGCCGCGAATCGTGTCCACGATGTTCCTTCTGGTCATCCCCCTTGGGAGTTTGGTGATGCTGAGCCTCTGCTCCAGCCACACCCATGGCACTATGCACTCTGCGGGCATTGCAGACACTTAAATTGGCAATCAGATCCTCAAGGACGAACACGTTCACTCTACCCGAGAGGAACGGAGTTTCCACATTAATACTCGCCTGAGGGTAAGACTCCACTTTGCCCCCGAACATGGTGCACTTCACAGTTTTGCCTGTAAGGCAGGAGTCATTGATGCACGACCGACGCACCCCAATTGTGGTGCAACCAGTGTCCCGCAACACGCGGACTGGTCTATTCTCCACCTTGCCTTCATGGAGAATCACCTTACCAGTCTCATGGACTGCCGATAGGCATGGTGCCACGTGCCCGCATTGCAGCACTACCCTCTCGTTCACGTGAAACAGAGGGCGACACCCGGCACAGTCCTCACTATTAATTGTGTCCAACACAAACGCGGAATTTGCGTGTTCAATCGGGGTGGGACACCTGTCTGCACAATGATTATCGCCACCACAAATGGAACACATGCGCTCCTTCTTCTCATCATATGTACCTTTGCTGGAGCTTTTTGATGACGAAGACCCCGCATCAGAGTCAGACGATCGACTCTCTGAGGAACCACTCTTCTGCTTGTGATGTTTGGTTTTATACCAAAACCGGTCTTCGTCCTGAGAGTCCTCAAAGCGTACCTGCTTTCATGTTTGGCGCTCCCCTCTGTCGCTATAGTTATCATATTGTCGGTTCTGCCACTTCGGTCGACCATACCTATGCGACCAGAAATTCAGATAATTTCCTCTATGTGGCTGATAGGACTGGAGGGCTTCTCATACTTCTGCTCTTGATCCCTGTCTGCATCGCCTGACTGATTTCGCCAAGAATGGCACTGAACTTTGCCGACACTGGCAACTAAGTCTTCTGACAGACCCGACTTTTGAATAGGTTTGCCCGGATGAGCCAGGACATAATGGTGCCCCAATTGGGCCCTTGACTCAATGTCCTTTGGTTGACGTTTCTGAAAAAGCGCCACCAACTCACTGGAACATGAGGACAACACTTTGTCCTGTAGCACCAAGTCTAGCAAGCCATTATAGTCCTTAGGAATTCCCTCCATTTCAATCCATCTATTCAGCAGGAGCTTTATCTTTGAGATAAAGTCCTCGAAGTCCTGGTCTGCACCTGGCATTGTGTTTTTAAAACACATCCGGTAACCGTCAGCAGTCAGACAAAACTTCCGGAGCAACCTTTCCTTTACTTTGTCATAATCTGCCCTTTCCTCTACTGGGAGGCTATAAAAAGTCTCCATCGCAGGTCCCACTAGCAGTGTTGATAACAGAGATGGCCACTGATCCCTGTCAGCCTTATAGGCCATGCATTCGGCCTCGAATCTTTCAAGGAAGAAATCTAAGCTATCAATTTTATCATTAAAATTTGGCAGACGCAGCCTAAAGGGATGATGAGCCCCTTCAGGAGTAGAGTTCTGACCACTCGCACCCACTTCCAATTTCTTCAATTGTATTTCCTTATCCATTATCATTCTCTCTAATTCTAACTCTCTCTCTATCTTCTTTTCCTGCAATTCTCTCTCTTCTCTCATCTTCTTTTCCTGCAATTCTTTTCTTGCAATTTGAACTCTCTCTGTTTCCACTCGTTTTCTTCTTTCATTTTCCTTTCTTGTAACTCTTTATCTTCTTTCATTTTCCTTTCTTGTAATTCAAATTCTTCTTTCATTTTCCTTTCTTGTAATTCTTTATCTTCTTTCATTTTCCTTTCTTGTAATTCAAATTTTCTTTTTAGCTCGAGCATCTCTTAGAGCATTCTGTTTCTCAATCCTCTCCTTCTCCAGGGCTTTCTGATTCTCCACTGAATAAAATTTTGCTTCAGCAAAATCCATGAGTTCTTTCTGGGTGTACCCACATTCTTTGCCTATCTGAATGAAAGCCTGTAGGTCCATGATGTACACTCAGATTACTCACTCTTATCTCTTGCTATAAATGTTCTATACCACTACTCTGTCGTATATATTTCACTTAAATCAACAGTTAACTCTCTGGTTACAAAATATGCAGTAATAATAGTAAATATTGATATCACTACTCCAATATACACACACTTAAAGATATATATATATATATATATATATATATATATATATATATATATATATATATATATATATATATATATATATATATATATATATATATATATGTCTGTAAGTATATAACACCTCACCTCTCACTGTATACACATCATCAACCTTTATTTCTTAAAGTATATAGTTTTACTTTGCCACTTGGCTACTGTCTCATCACTGTGAAAATTTGGTCTAACTGACCACTTAGTCTCTGAGATACACTCAAACAAACTTACAATAGTCGACAGTTGTATAATAACAACTGTTGAAACTTTCTAGTACTCTGACACCACTATACCAACTTAGTCACAAATCAGGTTTTACTCCAAAGTCTGTTACTGGCACCCACACTGGTGCTATACTCAGATAATACTTCACTTACTACTAATCTCAATAACCTCTGTTATGCAAGTACTACAATGGCAAAATGAGCACTACACAGATGAAAGAAACACACACATCACATTACGAAAACAAAATTCCAGTCACGAGGAACAAGATGATAGACCAAGAAGAGAAGAGGTAGATTAATATATGCAATGCGTGACTGCACACGAACGAAAACAAGGGATACCTGTAAACGTATTTACAAGATAGCAAGATGAAACAAGAGAATACCCCACTTAAACACAACAAAAGAATTACTGAATGTACACGACAATGTAAATACAAACTACACGAATACACCTAACACCAACAGGGCTTGGAATGTTAAGCAGGGCAGTCGCAGGAAATCCGTCTACCTTACTCCACCACAAAACAAACACAGCCACACCCTATAAAGAATTGGTCTAATCCAATCTTTTCCCACAAGTAGGCTAAGAATGGATTAGGCTCACCACCCTTCCTCCCTTGAACAAACAAATATAATATGATATAATAGACTAACAACAACTACAATCAACAATGAGGTGCTGAAAGCTATCTCTCATACTAAGCACCAACAGATCACTTCAGTGAAAATAAACTAAATAAACTATAAGTAAAATTATTCTATAATGTATCAAGATATATATACATATAGACTAAGTCCTACCCAGAAAGTAAAGAAAAGTAACGGAACAAAAGGAAAGAAAAAACAACAACAAACCAAGAAGCAGGCTCCAAGAAGCAAATAAATAGACAGAACTATCCTACTTCAGAAGATCAGACTACACGATACATAGGATCAGACTGCAAGACAGAAAAGAAAATTCAGAATTTAGAGAAAGGAGAAAAAACAAATAAGAAACAATCATACAACATAGCACACAAAAATTACAAACAACAAAAAACTTAACTGATGGTCCAATGGCGCTTGATCAAGAAGACATCTCAGCACTGGTGATGAATGATGAATACCACACAAACAAGACTCCACACTTGTACATCCAAATGAAAAAACACATAAGTCCAGGAAATCAGGCTTCTCTTGACCGTCTGTCTGCCAGTTGACAACAATAATGTTCCTTGGCACAATAGTCTATAAATGACCACGTAAAGCTCACTTTACAGCAACAGTCCAGAAGTCACAGCACAATACAGTATCCTCCAGAAATCGTACCAGTCTTCAGCACAGTATACCCTAGAAATCGTAGCAGTGTTCAAGGTAACGTCTTCTGTACCCTCACAGGTCATCAGGCTTCACTGCACATAAGTATTCACCCCTGGTTGGGCACATCAGCGTAGTCAGGTCACATAAGAGGCGTTGGCTTTCACCCCTGGTTGGGCACATCAGCGCAGTAAGGTCAAGACAAGATGTCCAACCTGATGACCTTAGGTACCATACACCCTATCAACCTCCTATCATCTATAACTTCCTAACACCAATCTCCTTCCACCCTATACCGAGGTTAACCAAACTATCTCCCATATGACACTCCATTTGTCGTCTGGGACAATCTAACTAGATGGTACCAACACCCCAAACTCTGCTGCTCCACCTGGACCACTGTCAATAAATGACTAAATAAACCTTGAAATAACTCAAACTGTACTGCCTGAAGCAAGCTGTAATCCTACCTTAACACTTTGACACCTTTCCAATCATACTTGGAAGCTCTAGAGTAAACAATTACAAAATTACCTGAGCACCACAGTATCAACAACAAAACTGCCACATATTTAACGATTCAAAATAGCAACTTACACTGCGATGCTGAAACTAGGTCAGTTACCGTAATCGAGGTCAACTGACCGTAAACAATTCACTCCACAGACTGACAGACACACTGACTTGCTACTGGACGACCGAAAATAACTTACTACCGTGGCTAGGCAGTAAATATGAAGGCGCCAACACACTGTGGCCTACAGCCTTCTAACGTTATGTGTGCATAACTTGTTCTGGCCTTAATATAAAATATATAGACACTACGGTCTATAGAAAACGAACAAAACCACAGGCCCCATGGCCTTCAGAATCGACGAGCCATCCCAGATGTCAACTGGGAATATAACACTATAAACTATAGGCCCCACGGCCTTTAAGAGTAGACGAGTCCTCCAGATGTCAACTAGCTGGGAATTAAGTATTACAACTTACAGGCCCACAGCCTTTAGGCTCAACTCACAATCGGACGATGCCTCCAGATGTCAGGAACTAGTAATAATGTGGATTTATCACCATCAGCATATGGATAATAATACTAGCAATATGGCACGAACCACATAGGGGAAGACCACGACCATACAGTAGCTGACATAAACTCACTATAACACCTGAAACAGGCTAAGTTCCCTTTAATAACTATGCACACAATGAAGCCACACACGGCTAGAAATACATACGCCATACAATGCAACAGAAATGCAAATATCACTTGCAATAGTCAACAGTTCAATTTATCATTATCAAAACTAGCGGGTATGTCATACTGAGTAAGCAACACCTTGACTTTCGCTCACCGGCTAAGTCCTGTAATATGATAACGCCATATTTAACTACAAATGACTTCTCATCAATGAATTATGAAAGAATGCTGCTAGAAATTACACCACTGTCTTAGACATAAGTAAGCTACACTTGATCACATGAATAAATGACAAGCACCCTCAAAGAACCAATATGGCATCTATAATCCCAGCAAAATGCTGAAAGGGAACAACACAGCGACCACTCCGGTCGGATAGCCAGAACCTCAACTGACTTTCCCCGCCAGAATTTGGGCGCACTTCCTTCCAGGTCACATGATCGAACAGGTTTTAAATTAGTATCAGGGTCGCCACTTACAGCGTGACCAACTTACTATTCTGTCATACTTATCCTATGACAAATATCAAATTGCCAAAAGTCAGGAAAAAACATCGTCTGATGATATAGACCAGAAATTCAACACCATTTCAACAATATATAAGGAAAGTAGCAAATCATTCCTGGGAGAAAGGGAGAAGATCGGCTACCACGACAAGCATGGGAAACAAAGAGCCAGGGATCCAGACCCCCAGGATGACCCAGAGTCTGCTGGGAGGACAACATTAGACAATCTTTGAAGGCCAGGAGGAAGACAACCGATAAGATAATCTGGCGCACTCTCTTCCAAACCTCTACACCTCACGGTAGAAGGGTAATGACTAAGTAAGTTAGTAAGTAAGCATTAACAACCTGGTCATTGGAGGAACACTTTTCTCGCATAAAGAAATTCACAAATTAACATGGGAATCACCAAATGGCCGGGACAGAAAACAGATAGACCACATGATGATTAATGGTAGATGGAGACATGCATTACAAGATGTGAAGGTTAGAAGAAGTGTAGATGTGGGAAGTGATCACCATTTAGTTGTAGCAAAACTGAAGGTGAAAATCAGAACTGCTGGACCAACTGTAACTACACAGAAAATGTTTGACATCAGCAAATTGAAGGATCCCCTTACCAGAAAAGCTTTTGTGGCTGATATAAAGAAACAATATCAAATTGCCAAAAGTCAGGAAAAGACATCGTCTGATGATATCGAACAAAATTCAACACCATTTCAACAATATATAAGGAAAGCAGCAAATCATGCCTGGGATTCCAGGAAATGTCACAATAAACAATGAGCGAGGTCCCCTTAAAGCAACTATATAGCGAACAGTACAGTCAGCTGGACAAGGAAGTTAAAGAGTGAAACCTGAGACAACAAAAGGAATTTCCTAGACGATCTTGCAAGACAGGCAGAAGAGGCAGCACTGAGAAATGAACAAAGCACAGAAACAAAATAACTAAAACCATCAGCGGAAAACGAGGGGCAAACAATATTACATTAGTAAGAGATAAGCAAAGAAATCTCATCACGACAGAAAGGGCCAGGAAACAAGATGGGCAGAGCATTTCAGAGAAACTCTGAGCAAGGAACCACCAGATACACAGTTGAATGTTCCTAAGGCTGAAAATGATCTAGATGTTAATACAGACATTCCACGGAAAGAAAAAATCATCATGGCAATCAAAAGGTTAAAGAATGGAAAAGCTCCTGGCCATGATAACTTGAATGCAGAGCTATTTAAGACAGACCCTGAGCTAGCAGCAGAACTACTACAACCACTACTTGCACAAGTCTGGAAAACAGGGACAACACCAACGGAGTGGAACAAAGGAATTGTCAAATTGCCCAAGAAGGGAGACCTTGCAGTCTGCAATAATTGGAAAGGAATCACTCTTCTCTCAGTTCCCAGCAAAATACTAGGCAGGATAATTGTACAGAAAATTTCAAAAGCAGTAGACCACAAACTGAGGAAAGAACAAGCAGGATTTAGAAAGAACAGAAGATGTGTAGATCATATATTTACCCTCGGGAACATTATAGAGCAGTGCTCAGAATGGCAGAGACAGCTGTACATTAATTTTGTTGATTTTGAAAAGGCTTTTGACGGTATACATAGGGACAGTTTATGGAAAATACTGAGGGCTTATGGAATTCCAAGCTGCATAGAGTCAATCATAAAAAGCCTTTATGCCAACTTTACGTGCAGCCTAGTGCAGAGCAACCTAACCTTTGAGGTGAAGACAGGAGTATGACAGGGATGCCCCTTATCAACTACTCTATTTTAAACAGTCATAGACTGGGTGATGCGACAGACAACAGAGGGCAGTCCAAGAGGAATAAGATGGACTACGTTTTCTACAATGGAAGATCTGGAATATGCAGATGACACTGCACTACTAGCACATTCACATCAACAGATCAAGGAAAAAACGGATAGACTTAATAAGAATAGCCAGCAGGTGGGCCTGAACATCAATCTAAAGAAGACAGAGGTCATGACACCCAATATGAGCAGCCCTGAGCCCATAACAGTAAGGAATCAACAACTGGAACAGACAGACACCTTCACATACTTAGGATGCATAGTAACACCAGATAGCGGAGCAAGCAAAGACATCAACAACAGAATGAACAAAGCAAGAACAGCCTTTTTTAGTCTAAACAACATCTGGAAGACCTCTCAGTACAGCACAAACACAAAATTAAGATTATATCAGAGCTGTGTGCTTTCTGTTCTTTTCTATGTGCGGAATGCTGGAGAGTAACAGAGAAGGAAATGTCGAAATTGTCCTCTTTTCACACAACATGCCTAAGAAAAATTCTCCAAATCTTTTGGCCGAAGACCATCACCAACCAAGATCTGCTTACTCGGAGCAAGCAAGAGGACATGCACACCATCATAGCTGGCAGACGCTGGAGCTGGGTTGGCCATGTCCTCAGAAGAGACCCCTATGCCATCACAAGAACAGCTATGCTATTAACCCTTGAAGGAAAACGAAAGAGAGGCCGACCAAAAACAACTTGGCAGAGGACTGTGGAGGCTGAGATGCAAAGAATGAACCAGAGTTGGGGCACTGTATGAAGGATGGCCACCGACCGAGCAAAGTGGAATCAATTTGTTTTGCCCTACAAGATGCCATCAGATATGATGGCCACTGACTGCTTTGACAGTCGGCGGCTAAGGATCAAAGAAGAAGAAGAAGAATTTTCTCATGGTATAAACTTCTATGATTCAATCATTTAAAGAACACTGTTGGCAAGGACATCCAGAATAGCTTCAAGGGAATTTAAGTTCATCTCTCAGTTGTCTATGTCGGGATTGTTTTAATCTCTCCAGGATAATTCTGTGTAATTATTGTCTCTGTCAAAGATAGCAACATTACTCCTTTGTTATTTATGCACACTTACAAATCTCCCATCTTCGGCAACTTGACCAGAAATCCTTTATTCCACTATGTTAGTATTTCTTCACTTCCCTTGATGCTCACCATTATATTCTTCTACATATTACTGTAAAGTAATATCTTTAACTTCTTCATTCTACATTACAGATATCTTCTGTAACTTTGACATCCAACTTAAATTATTTCCCCTTAACTACTGCAGGCTTCAAAGACATCACCTTTTTTTAGGTGATGGGTGGAGAGAGGGCACAGTAACAGCTGACCGTCATTGCCTCTACTCGTCCACCATCTTGGTCTACCCTGTTCAACCTAATTGTTGGTTATAATTAGGGTATTTAATGTCATTTTATTTTCTGTATTGTGTTATATTCAGATTCCTATTGTCTTTTGTAGTTGATTGCTATTGATTGTTTCAATTTATATTAGAACTTGTTCTTTTTAAGTCATGTTTTTTTACTTTGTTTTTCCTTATATTATACATTGTCATTATGTTATTTTTTTTAATGTGTGTGGTTCCTTATTTTTGTTTAAATGGTTTGTTAGTTTTTGTTTATTAATTATTATTGGTCTGAATTGTTTTTCTGAAGAAGTATTACTTTTGTTATTATTACTAAAATTATCACTTATTACGTTTACGTGGAGAGGGCCTTAGGTATCCTCACCCAGTATACATGGGCCAGGGTTCCACCAGGATAGGAAGATTTCAGGCACCTCAAATCTTGTGTAATGGAGTTGGGGACATCCAGTTGTTGGGATTTAGATGCACTGTCACAATATACATGATGTGTGGGTAGAGAATGGTGTAACCTGTTTAGAGCGTATTATTATTGAAGTATGCAAGCTTGGAATGTTGCATTTAAAGTTCAGTTAGAAGCATGTAGCATGGTTGAAGAATACTCAGGGGCGTACGTGTGTGAATCGAGGTTTATGGGCGCTTGTGAAAAGCGCATGGAGTGAATGTAGTTAGCATTCTTGTCAGAGAAGAATACTGAGATGTTAGGGGAGTCTGTGGCCATCTGTCATCGGAGAAGGTTGGTGTTTTCTAGAGTATGTGAATAGTGTCTGTGATTTTGATTGATATACTGGATGTGACGCGATGATGTTCTGCATAATGTGCATTTACAAGGCCTTTATATATTGTTTACCAGCGCGTTGTGTTCTGTCCCGCGCTTGGAAGTGGATGGATTAAGAGGCACGTCGTTTTCCCGTGCCAGTAGGAGGTCTATGGTAAGACCATTATATGTTATTGTTCGAAGGTGCATTGTTTGCTTTCCCGTGCCAAGAGCAGGTCTACGTTATAAGACGCTGGCTGTTCCAGTGTTTGGAAGCGTAACAGGAGCTTTGACAGAAAGCCTTTGTGCATCGACACTAAATGTGCATTGTGGTTTTTCCGTGCTGTGACATTCTGGAGGAACTTGGACGTCTGGTGATCAGACCATAGAGATATATGTGCGAGGAGTGAATGCCGCGCTTACATTGATTGCAGACCATAGAGATATAAGTTCGAGGAGTGAATGGCGTACTTAATAGAATGCAGTGGCTGCCAGCACGTTAGAATTACAGTACCACATATTGTATTGATGCCAGTACTTTGGACTATTGTTACTGATGTCCAGGACTATACTGTGAAAATTATATGTATGGAACTGTGACCCAGACGTCTGTCAGGTTATTTATTTGCCTACGTACTGTCTTAAGTGTCTGTCCAATTTATACACCAAATATTAGACAGTAAGGTGATTCACGAAATCTAGCTCATTATACTGGGGAACAAGCTCCGTAACAGGCACCAAGTACCAGATGTTTGACCAGGGAGACAGCTGGTTGTACAACCCTTGTGTCAGTCCTAAAGCCATGCACGGTGCTTGCAATGTCGACCCTTTCGACATCAGGCAGTGGTCTATATTATTTTCTTCCTGACATTCTTGGCAGTGTGGTTCCTCTAGTATAAAGTATGCTGCACCGAGACGGAGACGCCACAGCTTTTTCTTCAATGGTACCTTTAGTTCTTCTCTGACCTGGCATGACCTTGTTGATTCTTTCAAAAGTTTGAATGCATGTCTGTCTTTACTACTTTCCTCCCACATTGTCTTCCATTCCTCATTTATAGTTAGCTTCACTCGACTCTTAATCTCAGATTTTCCAAGCCCTGCTCTTACATTGTTTTCAATTATTCTTCCATATTTGTCGTTACCAGCTATACCTATGTGTGCTGAAACCCACACTAGCCTCTGATCACTAATGATGTATTGATTGAAAGAATTTCTTCCTTGATGTCTGGCCAGTTGCATTTACCTTTGTGTTCCAGTGCTTGTAGTGATGATAGTGAATCAGTAAATATTGTAACTGCTTCTGGCAGATTATCATCAATTATGTCGAAACATTTTAAAATTGCTACCATATCCGCTGTTAAAAATGAAGCACCTTCTGTTACACTATAGCTCTTTTTAATTCCCCACTGTGGTATTACTACCCCTGTACCTAATTGCCTGCTTTCGCCCTTGGATCCATCAGTGTAAGCAGCCAAGCCTTGTTTAGCAAGTTGATTTTCGAACTTTCTTATTACCGTCTTCTGTGTGTTTGACTGGTGCTTTTAGTTCCTAGGGTGGTATAGTATTTCTATATTTATTACTATTATTTTGAGTGTTTGACAGTTCTTTTAACCATATTAGATCTTCAGTAGTTCTCCACCCTGTTGGACATCTTTCTGTATCCAAGGGGAAGTCCCATACACTTGGTTCATTTTTGGGTAAATGCTTTATGTGTTGGGTGTGTCACTTCTTGTGCTACCACTTTGCTCCAATAATTAAATCTTAGTTCTTTCCATCTTAGTTCAAGTGGCAGTATGTCGAGAGCTACTTCTAGTACTTCTACTGATTTCAATGTGCCTGATATCACCATAACTTTTCCCTCCTACTTTAAAGTTATCTGCCCAAACTTCTTCAAGTGGCACATAGTGCCCTTAATTTCTGCCAGATGAGAGTTATTAACAGAACTCTTTCAAAGTATTGAAAGTAAATACTTACATGATGCTAATGCAGAAATAAATGGAACAACCAAACCAGAATTTAAACAAATGAATGTCATGAACCAATCAGCTGGACAACATGTTCCATTTAAAAAAAAATAGATAACAATGTCTGTCAGAGTAAGTCATGTAAGTGTAAAATATGTTGTTTTTTAAATACACAAAATACACCAATCAAGTAAGATTAAACTGAGTATATTATTTTCTGCCATTTATTAGACTTTGTGAAGAATACATCATAAACATCACACTTGTACATCTACTCTTTTATGTGTTTTCTTTTGTGAACTTTCAGAGTCCAGCACTGAGTAAACCCTGCACCACAGACATCACACTTGTTTGGTTTCTCTTCTGTATGTATTTTTTTGTGTCTGTTAAGATCACCACACGCAGTAAACCTTACACCACAAACATCACACTTGTAAGGCTTCTCTCCTGTATGTATTCTATTGTGTATTGTCAGAGAACTTCTTTGTACAAACCATTTACCACAAACATCACACCTGTATGATCTCTCTCCTGTATGTTTTTTTGTGTGTCTTTTAAGATGACCACCATCAGTAAACCCTACACCACAAACATCACACTTGTAAGGCTTCTCTCCTGTATGTATTCTTTTGTGTCTTTTAAGATGACCACACTCAATAAACCCTACACCACAAATATCACACTTGTGAAGCTTCACTCCTGTATGTATTCTATTGTGTTTTGTTAGAGAACGTCTATAAGCAAACCCTACACCACAAACATCACACTTGTAAGGCTTCACTCGTGTATGCATTCTTTTGTGTGTTGTCAGAGAACTACTATGAGCAAACCATTCACCACAAACATTACACTTGTATAGTTTCTCTTCTGTATGTATTCTTTTGTGTATTTCATGATGACCATACTGTGTAAACCTTTCACCACAAACATCACACTTGTATGGCTTCTCTTCTGTATGTGTTCTTTTGTGTTTTAACAGAGAACTACTGTAAGCAAACCATCTACCACACACATTACACTTGTATGGTTTCTCTCCTGTATGTGTTCTTTTGTGTACTTCAAGACTAACATACCGTGTAAACTTTTCACTACAAACATCACACTTGTATGGCTGCTCTCCTGTATGTATTCTTTTGTGTGTTGTCAGAGAACTACTACGAGCAAACCATATACCACAAACATCACACTTGTAAGGCTTCTCTCCTGTATGTGTTCTTTTGTGTGTTTTCAGAGAACCACTATGAGCAAACCATACACCACAAACAACACACTTGTATGGCTTCTCTCCTGTATGTGTTCTTTTGTGTACTTTAATATAACCAAACAGTGAAAATCTTTCACCACAAACATCACACTTGTATGGCTTCTCTCCTGTATGTGTTCTTTTGTGTTTTAACAGATAACTACTGTCAGCAAACCCTACACCACAAACATCACACTTGTATGGTTTCTCTCCTGCATGTGTTCTTTTGTGTATTTTAAGATTACCATGCTGTGTAAACCTTTTATCACAAACATCACACTTGTAAGGCTTCTCTCCTGTATGTGTTCTTTTGTGTATTTTAAGACTACCACACTGTATAAACGTTTCACCACAAACATCACACTTGTAAGGCTTCTCTCCTGTATGTGTTCTTTTGTGTATTTTAAGATTACCATTCTGTGTAAACCGTTCATCACAAACATCACACTTGTATGGCTTCTCTCCTGTATGTGTTCTTTTGTGTGCTTTCAGAGAATCATTATAAGCAAACCATAAACCACAAGCATCACACTTGTATGGTTTCTCTCCTGAATGTTTATTCATATGTCTTTTCAGAATATGAAAATATGTAAACCTTCTATTACAGTCCTCACATCTGTAAGAATTCTCTCTAGTATGTTTTCTTGTGTGTTTTTTAAGACTACTACACTGATTAAACCTTTCACCACAAACATCACATTTGTAAGGTTTCTCTCCTGTATGTTTATTCATGTGTCTTTTTAGATAACCAAAGTATGTAAACCTTATGCTACAATCATCACACTTGTAAGACTTTTGTCCTGTATGTTTTCTCTTGTGTCTCTTAAGATTTCCACTCTCATTAAATCCTACTCCACAAGTATCACATTTATGATGCATTCCTCCTGCATGTTTTACTTTGTGTCCTCTCAGACTAGAGCTATCTGTAAATGCAACATCACAAACAGCACATGTGTAAGGCTTCTCTCCTGCATGTATTCTTAAGTGTGGTTTCAGATCACAACACTGTGTAAACTCTACATCACAATTGTAAGGCATATTACCTGCATGTATTTCCTTACTCTGTTGGTTACTTACTAATCTATCATGTACATCAACATTACCAAGTTCAGCATTTTTCTCATTCAGTAAAATTATGTCATCTGACCCTACTTCATTTTGTACTCGTATCATCTTACAATCATTCTGAGTCTCACTAATTTCTGCTATTCTCTCTTGACAGACAATAGAATCTACAGCCACATCATTTCCAGTTGTCTTAGACTCACTATAATTGTCATGTGTCAGCACTTCAACACTGGTATAGACTTTCTTGTATACCATTTCAGTTATGATGATGCTTTGGTCTTGATGTGGCACATCTGAAACTATATGGGATTTAGACAGAAATAAACAACTAATTCATGACATGAAGTCAGTTACCATTATTAGATATCCTAAATGTTGTGGTTCTATAAAATTATAGCAAGACACATGTTCTTGCAGCAGTGGGGTTTCTGTGGATATTTATTTTACATAATGCACAACCTCATATTAGTGGTTGTTACATAATGCATTGTACTGCACAAATGAGACAGTGTTTATTATTAGTCATGTGCGCATGTCACGAAATGGATTTAGGACTAGAGACTGTCTACATATAGTGACAAGACAATAGTAAGAAGGAAGACTGAAATGATAGATTCAGATAGAAATATAGTGCAAACTGTGAAAGTTGAGACCATTGGCTCCGAGGTTGAGAACCGAGGTTGATCCTTTCCTCGCCACTTCGGACGTTTAAATTGCTATGGCCTCGAACCACCTCTAACTACCCTATGGGGATAAGGTTCAATTAAGATTCACAAACACCAAGGTACAGACAACATATAGCTACTGTACTAAAGGAAATGACTGATGCCAGCTACAATTTATACAAGTTTATTATACACCTATAAACAACAAACATATGCATGTCCCATACATCAAGTGCGAGGATGCACTCCTGAAAAACAAAATCAAGCACAGTTAAAAAAAATGCATCCACCCCAACCCTTCTCCCACAATTGCAACCTGTATGGAGAAAGAAGGTAAGGTTAACTGAACTGAACTACACTGCACTTGATGTCGCCTACACTCCAAACTAGCTGTTCTAAATTCTAACTCTAAGTCCACTGATAGCTGGAACGACGGCGAAGTGACTACACAATCTCTGCACAGACTTCGGTTCTACACAGCCTATCCTGGAATCTCCTGAACACAACTAACTGCACCTCTAAACTTCAGCAGCTGTCCTCTGCTATGATTCACCAAAACTAACAGTTCTGCCTATCTGTGCTGACTTCAGTAGAGAGAATGTTTACCCTATCTCTCTCCACTACTCTGGATTTGACTGAGGTTTAACAGAACCCCCCCTGGATTCTGGACTGGAATTGTAGCTGACTTCTACCACTCTGAAATTACCTGCCCGAGTATCTATAACTGGGCCGTCGGCTTTATTATGGCCGTGAAGAAACGAACACAAAATTACCACAACGCTGGCAGCCTGCCAAATCTGCGTGTGTGACGAGCGTCAGAGCTCAGGATTTATCCACAAAAATCCTATTCGCTGGAAAATGTCTTCCCCTGGCTGGGAAAACGTATTTTCTTCCTCTCCTTCCACTACGGGCAACTAACGTAAAACCCTTGCGGTTCTGCGAATGCCCCAACTTTGCCGTGGGAGAAATTTTGTGGTCTCAAAATTCCGCTCTCATTCCCACAAAGCCGGTACCTGCTGTTTTAGACAAAACAAAACAACAGCTAAACAAACCATAATAATACATTTCAAATAACAATTAACTTGCTTACTCTTCACCACGTAACTCCCCTCTCTACCTGAGCCTACAAAGTAAACATTGGCTAACCCAGATCGCTTGTTCTGCCTGACTAACTCCGAGCAACAATAATATTTTCAATGGCCCGTCTGGGCAGACGTACTGTGGCCTACTTCTTACGCTGACACTAATGCCGTAAGGATTAATAAAAATTAAAACTAGTCCTCTCTAGGAATTCCTAAAATTCCCGTCAGTATGATTAGCCTTTAGCACGCTGCGGGCGACATGTGTCGCCAAAAAAAACATTGTTCTGACAGCTGGAGGCACCGTGTGTCGCCTTACGGATTTCATCGTTTCTAGCATGAGGACTTGTGTACACGTGATTTCAGCCCCGGATGTTAAGTTCTAATGTTATTTTCAAGAGAGCTAGCTTCCGTTTCCGATCTTAAAAAAGCGATGGGTGTATCCGCATTTATTTTTTGTAAATTTTTTAAATCGAAATGAATCGGCATCAACATGCAGCCATTTTGCTCTAATTTTATTGGATTCTGACGCCATGCGGTGGGGATAAGATTTTTGTCTTTATAAGCGCTGATATCGTTTCTCAGAATATGTTTGATGGCTGAGATGGAAACGAAAGTAAAATGGCCTTTCAAGTATGTATAATGTTAGGGGTTAGGACTAGGAATATCGGAAAGATTTAGAATTTCGGCCGAATGTCACAGCTGACGAGAGCGTTTGTTGCTTTGCTACTGATGATGGGTGTAACGAATAGATCGTCATTTGATTTGTATTGGTCTATTGGTCAAATGAATTTCATTGAGATGCAAGGGATATGGACCCTTCGTTTGCTGGTTATTTTAAATTTTTTTTTCGTTTTTTTCATCTTTCCTTTCCTCTCTTCCTATCACATCTAATATGTACACAAACAAATTTTATATCATCAGATTCACCATTCATTTATTTATATAAATTCCAAAAATGATAGCAATTGACCAAGAAACACAAAAACTATAGACATTAAGGGTCACCCACTATAGAAACGGGACGCTGTGAAAAAGAATGCAGCTGCAGGCGAAAATTTTCGCCAAAGAATGCAGCGTGCTAAAGGTTAATCACCTCAAAATTGAAATAAAATATTATTCCCTTAACATAAATAAATTTCATCTCCATCTTCTGAATACACAGAATAACAAAGCACAATCAATAACCTATAACCCTGTTTACGCTAGCATCTACATGCCGTCAAAAGTTATACATAATGGTTATCAATTAAATCTCAGTAGTTACAAACACGTGGTTACAATTTTATGACCACGTGCTTCTCTCCCCCTCGTCCCTCTGAACATCGTATCAATAAAGATACCGTAACCACGCGCTCACGTGCTTCAATTAATACCTCTATCACTTCCGTCCACAGATATATGCGTAACTATATAAATAGCGAGCATCAAGACTCTCAATAAAATCACAAATGAAAATACACATTACACACGCTCCCGACTATTCTGTAAATACATATGATTCGCAGATGCGAGTTTCTCTCCCGACCGACTTTGCAATAATACAAAGCGGTGATATCTCAACTTTTAAACCATGCCGCTATTCTTTCAACAAGGAATTAAATGGACCTATAATTTTTCAAGTCTATCACTAAGATCGTATTGATGGCTCTGGAGTTAAGAATTAAATTAAACTAAAACTTCCCAAGAAACTTAAATGATCGGCTAGGACTAGAAAAATTAAATAAAGTCCTCACGCAAAAATTCATGCTTACCAAATCTCGAATGTCCTACTGAAGGCAATCGACTTGACTCTGGCAACCCGGCCTTGGCAATTAATTTTTAGAGACCGAAAAGAAGTTCGGGCGTATTTATTCTCAAGCCCCCACGCGCCGACTTCATGACGTCATATGCGCGGCGTGGTTCTAAAGCCAATGGGCGCTCTGCATTTCAACTGCAGTTAGCTCTCCGCCAATCAGAACCTTAGATCTTTCTGATGCAACCAGTCCCCGCTAGACAAAGAACCGGGAATTGGTCCTAGCCCTATACTGCGGAAATGAAGCAAAAATGGCCGCAAATAATTTAACTCCCGAAAAATGCGTATATGGCCACACAATATCTTTTAAAAAAAAGGACACTGGTGCAAATCCTGATCCAGCCTCTATAATCTTCCTTCTAGAAAAATACTGTCCAATTCCCTACACCCCCATTCTAAACACATAGATCAAACTCCATCGTGATCTCATCTTGAAAAAAACGTAAATAATAGAAGGAGAAGAAACATGGAGAAGGATTTTTCTGTAATCCCTCCAAATATAGTGAACAAAATGCAAGGAGAAAAAGACATGGGCCATTTGAAAGACAGAATCTCAGTACTTTCGTCACATCACTCCCACCTTCGAAGATTGAGCATCGATCTCATTACTGAAATCTCTGTGTTTCACACTGGCCCTTAACTCTGTCTACAAGGCTGTCTGTCCTTACCCCTCCTATTCAGTGTTCTTCGACCTTCCTCTTTTGCGTTTCCTCCGTCTTTGAATCGCTCTGCAACTGGCAGGCGGCTGGGCCAATCAACCATAACATACCTCCTTCCTGTGTGCACCTGGCCATGTTTACCTAATTTTCTCCTCCAGGGTTTCTTCCTGATAAGTGTTCTTGGCCTTGGGGGAGTACAGCTCCCGCACAACTCCCTGACCACTGTACAGGTAATTAGCGGGTTATGTGCTGTCCGATAAAGGCTATTCGCTGGGTGTTTACGTTTGTATGGCCTGTACCTGGTTGACCTGAGATACCTGCGGCCGACTGTAATGTCCCTCGAGCGAGAATCACTGTTCCAAAATTGGAAAAGTTTGTTGGCCAAAGAAACGCGCACCTGTTTCTTCTTCTTCCTCTCCATAACTACTCCCATGCTCCGGTGGGAGAGTCGATCTCTCTTCAGACCTGTGCCCTCCAATGGCGGGTCTGGAACTTCCCTTGCCTTGTCCGGCGAAATGCTGGCTTGGTCAACTGCCATGACCGAATTGCTATGTAGAGGCCTGGCGATGGCGACTACCTTGCTGCTCGTCAGCAGGTTTGTGACTGCTGGTACCGTGCGAGAACGATGCAACGTCTCGGGTTCCTCTGGTGTAGAGCCTCCGATTTCTTGCTGGGTGTCTATTGGATCACGATCGACCTCAATAGCTTCTACCTTTGAAGAAAGGTAGGTAAGATCTGCCCCTGGCAGTGGTTCTGGACTCGCTCTTCCCCTACCAACATGAAGCGGGACAGAGCTCTCCAATATAGCTCCTTGCAAATGCGTAAGGTCGCTTTTCTCACTCTTTTCTGGCCTGAAAAGTTGGTGAGATGAAACTGTAGACCACGGGAGCTCTCCGTCTAACACCCTGGTTCTACCTTCAACCTTGCCCTCCCCTTTGAGAGTTACTGGCGTCAGTTGGAATGTGTCCTGCAGTGACACTTGACGGTTTAAGATCCCGTTAGATCGCGGAGAATCTGAGATAAAGCTCTCAGTGACTGGTTCCAATGTTCCTTGAATACAGTTCTTGTCAGTATGTCCCTCTCCTGAAGGAGCTAATACCATCGGGGGCCTAATTCCCGACGACAAAGAATGTACTTCCACAATCACCACTGTTTTGCCATTAGGCTGCACAGGGATGTCAGGCGAATGCGCCTCTGCCTGTCGTTTTTCGCTGTCCCGCTGGGGAGCTGGCAAAACATGCCTTATTAGGGATTCGAACCCTGGCCTCGACTTTCTGTGTCGAGTATGTTGTGCTCTCTTACCACGAGCATGGGAGAATCGGTAGCCATCCGAATTATAATGCTTGCTTGCATTATTCCCCCTGTTATGCAGTTTCCACGCCTGGGATCGCTTCGTAATCTTCCCAGCGTTGTAAGGGCTGCTTTCCTTAGCTGAATCCTTTCCTTGTTTGGGCTTCGGGTCCATTTCCAACGGAAAGTCCTTTTCCTGGAGTTGGGGTGCAGTTTGAGCCGACAAGTTATCCTTTACTGGCACAAGATTTTCAGAGGGGTTGTCCCTTTCTAGTCGCTCCTTTTCCCATTGTTGTCTTTCTATTTCCCGTTCTTGTTTTCTTCTTTCCGATTTCTGGACCATTTCTATTCCTTGTTCTATGAACTCTCGGATGAATGCTTCGCTGTCCCCAGCTTTTGCACAGGTCCATGCCAACGCTAGACGATTGCCAAATAAGTTGTCTACCTCATATTGCCTCTGCAGGCTTTCTGCATATTCCAGAAGGGGTGGAATTTCGCTGTCACCATACTCCATGAACTTAGCTACCTCAAGTGCAATCTTATGTACTTTATCGAGATCAGCCATGTTACCTGCAAATTCTGCCGTAAGCTCACAAATATAGAGACGTGAAGGCCCCATAACTTCCCGTTACCTACTAGGAAAAATGCTGTCGCAAAAACCCGAACTCAGACTAACACCAAGTCTGACTAATAACTACCTGAAAAAAATTCAAGTTATCCAGCTACCCAAAACCCGAATTTACTTTCCTGTTAAGAAAAAAATTAGATTAGCCATCAATTACCTCTAAGTCATAAACAACCTTACTACAACTATCATCTAACTAACTGTAACCTGTGGAAAAAACTTTTAGCTGGATCAGTCTTAATATAGCTCAAGTCTAGGGGATATTATAAAGAAAATCTATTTTTCAGAACTTCCTACAGAGACAATCTATGAATCTAGAATTGATCCCAACAAAGATGATCCCAAGGACGACGCCACCCACTTTGTCAAGATCACAGAATTGAACGTAACAAAGATGATTCACCGGACGATAGCACCCACTTTGTCACGAAATGGATTTAGGACTAGAGACTGTCTACATATAGTGACAAGACAATAGTAAGAAGGAAGACTGAAATGATAGATTCAGATAGAAATATAGTGCAAACTGTGAAAGTTGAGACCATTGGCTCCGAGGTTGAGAACCGAGGTTGATCCTTTCCTCGCCACTTCGGACGTTTAAATTGCTATGGCCTCGAACCACCTCTAACTACCCTATGGGGATAAGGTTCAATTAAGATTCACAAACACCAAGGTACAGACAACATATAGCTACTGTACTAAAGGAAATGACTGATGCCAGCTACAATTTATACAAGTTTATTATACACCTATAAACAACAAACATATGCATGTCCCATACATCAAGTGCGAGGATGCACTCCTGAAAAACAAAATCAAGCACAGTTAAAAAAAATGCATCCACCCCAACCCTTCTCCCACAATTGCAACCTGTATGGAGAAAGAAGGTAAGGTTAACTGAACTGAACTACACTGCACTTGATGTCGCCTACACTCCAAACTAGCTGTTCTAAATTCTAACTCTAAGTCCACTGATAGCTGGAACGACGGCGAAGTGACTACACAATCTCTGCACAGACTTCGGTTCTACACAGCCTATCCTGGAATCTCCTGAACACAACTAACTGCACCTCTAAACTTCAGCAGCTGTCCTCTGCTATGATTCACCAAAACTAACAGTTCTGCCTATCTGTGCTGACTTCAGTAGAGAGAATGTTTACCCTATCTCTCTCCACTACTCTGGATTTGACTGAGGTTTAACAGAACCCCCCCCCCCTGGATTCTGGACTGGAACTGTAGCTGACTTCTACCACTCTGAAATTACCTGCCCGAGTATCTATAACTGGGCCGTCGGCTTTATTATGGCCGTGAAGAAACGAACACAAAATTACCACAACGCTGGCAGCCTGCCAAATCTGCGTGTGTAACGAGCGTCAGAGCTCAGGATTTATCCACAAAAATCCTATTCGCTGGAAAATGTCTTCCCCTGGCTGGGAAAACGTATTTTCTTCCTCTCCTTCCACTACTGGCAACTAACGTAAAACCCTTGCGGTTCTGCGAATGCCCCAACTTTGCCGTGGGAGAAATTTTGTGGTCTCAAAATTCCGCTCTCATTCCCACAAAGCCGGTACCTGCTGTTTTAGACAAAACAAAACAACAGCTAAACAAACCATAATAATACATTTCAAATAACAATTAACTTCCTTACTCTTCACCACGTAACTCCCCTCTCTACCTGAGCCTACAAAGTAAACATTGGCTAACCCAGATCGCTTGTTCTGCCTGACTAACTCCGAGCAACAATAATATTTTCAATGGCCCGTCTGGGCAGACGTACTGTGGCCTACTTCTTACGCTGACACTAATGCCGTAAGGATTAATAAAAATTAAAACTAGTCCTCTCTAGGAATTCCTAAAATTCCCGTCAGTATGATTAATCACCTCAAAATTGAAATAAAATATTATTCCCTTAACATAAATAAATTTCATCTCCATCTTCTGAATACACAGAATAACAAAGCACAATCAATAACCTATAACCCTGTTTACGCTAGCATCTACATGCCGTCAAAAGTTATACATAATGGTTATCAATTAAATCTCAGTAGTTACAAACACGTGGTTACAATTTTATGACCACGTGCTTCTCTCCCCCTCGTCCCTCTGAACATCGTATCAATAAAGATACCGTAACCACGCGCTCACGTGCTTCAATTAATACCTCTATCACTTCCGTCCACAGATATATGCGTAACTATATAAATAGCGAGCATCAAGACTCTCAATAAAATCACAAATGAAAATACACACATTACACACGCTCCCGACTATTCTGTAAATACATATGATTCGCAGATGCGAGTTTCTCTCCCGACCGACTTGCAATAATACAAAGCGGTGATATCTCAACTTTTAAACCATGCCGCTATTCTTTCAACAAGGAATTAAATGGACCTATAAATTTTCAAGTCTATCACTAAGATCGTATTGATGGCTCTGGAGTTAAGAATTAAATTAAACTAAAACTTCCCAAGAAACTTAAATGATCGGCTAGGACTAGAAAAATTAAATAAAGTCCTCACGCAAAAATTCATGCTTACCAAATCTCGAATGTCCTACTGAAGGCAATCGACTTGACTCTGGCAACCCGGCCTTGGCAATTAATTTTTAGAGACCGAACTTATGAAGTTCGGGCGTATTTATTCTCAAGCCCCCACGCGCCGACTTCATGACGTCATATGCGCGGCGTGGTTCTAAAGCCAATGGGCGCTCTGCATTTCAACTGCAGTTAGCTCTCCGCCAATCAGAACCTTAGATCTTTCTGATGCAACCAGTCCCCGCTAGACAAAGAACCGGGAATTGGTCCTAGCCCTATACTGCGGAAATGAAGCAAAAATGGCCGCAAATAATTTAACTCCCGAAAAATGCGTATATGGCCACACAATATCTTTTAAAAAAAAGGACACTGGTGCAAATCCTGATCCAGCCTCTATAATCTTCCTTCTAGAAAAATACTGTCCAATTCCCTACACCCCCATTCTAAACACATAGATCAAACTCCATCGTGATCTCATCTTGAAAAAAACGTAAATAATAGAAGGAGAAGAAACATGGAGAAGGATTTTTTCTGTAATCCCTCCAAATATAGTGAACAAAATGCAAGGAGAAAAAGACATGGGCCATTTGAAAGACAGAATCTCAGTACTTTCGTCACATCACTCCCACCTTCGAAGATTGAGCATCGATCTCATTACTGAAATCTCTGTGTTTCACACTGGCCCTTAACTCTGTCTACAAGGCTGTCTGTCCTTACCCCTCCTATTCAGTGTTCTTCGACCTTCCTCTTTTGCGTTTTCCTCCGTCTTTGAATCGCTCTGCAACTGGCAGGCGGCTGGGCCAATCAACCATAACATACCTCCTTCCTGTGTGCACCTGGCCATGTTTACCTAATTTTCTCCTCCAGGGTTTCTTCCTGATAAGTGTTTTCTTGGCCTTGGGGGAGTACAGCTCCCGCACAACTCCCTGACCACTGTACAGGTAATTAGCGGGTTATGTGCTGTCCGATAAAGGCTATTCGCTGGGTGTTTACGTTTGTATGGCCTGTACCTGGTTGACCTGAGATACCTGCGGCCGACTGTAATGTCCCTCGAGCGAGAATCACTGTTCCAAAATTGGAAAAGTTTGTTGGCCAAAGAAACGCGCACCTGTTTCTTCTTCTTCCTCTCCATAACTACTCCCATGCTCCGGTGGGAGAGTCGATCTCTCTTCAGACCTGTGCCCTCCAATGGCGGGTCTGGAACTTCCCTTGCCTTGTCCGGCGAAATGCTGGCTTGGTCAACTGCCATGACCGAATTGCTATGTAGAGGCCTGGCGATGGCGACTACCTTGCTGCTCGTCAGCAGGTTTGTGACTGCTGGTACCGTGCGAGAACGATGCAACGTCTCGGGTTCCTCTGGTGTAGAGCCTCCGATTTCTTGCTGGGTGTCTATTGGATCACGATCGACCTCAATAGCTTCTACCTTTGAAGAAAGGTAGGTAAGATCTGCCCCTGGCAGTGGTTCTGGACTCGCTCTTCCCCTACCAACATGAAGCGGGACAGAGCTCTCCAATATAGCTCCTTGCAAATGCGTAAGGTCGCTTTTCTCACTCTTTTCTGGCCTGAAAAGTTGGTGAGATGAAACTGTAGACCACGGGAGCTCTCCGTCTAACACCCTGGTTCTACCTTCAACCTTGCCCTCCCCTTTGAGAGTTACTGGCGTCAGTTGGAATGTGTCCTGCAGTGACACTTGACGGTTTAAGATCCCGTTAGATCGCGGAGAATCTGAGATAAAGCTCTCAGTGACTGGTTCCAATGTTCCTTGAATACAGTTCTTGTCAGTATGTCCCTCTCCTGAAGGAGCTAATACCATCGGGGGCCTAATTCCCGACGACAAAGAATGTACTTCCACAATCACCACTGTTTTGCCATTAGGCTGCACAGGGATGTCAGGCGAATGCGCCTCTGCCTGTCGTTTTTCGCTGTCCCGCTGGGGAGCTGGCAAAACATGCCTTATTAGGGATTCGAACCCTGGCCTCGACTTTCCGTGTCGAGTATGTTGTGCTCTCTCACGAGCATGGGAGAATCGGTAGCCATCCGAATTATAATGCTTGCTTGCATTATTCCCCCTGTTATGCAGTTTCCACGCCTGGGATCGCTTCGTAATCTTCCCAGCGTTGTAAGGGCTGCTTTCCTTAGCTGAATCCTTTCCTTGTTTGGGCTTCGGGTCCATTTCCAACGGAAAGTCCTTTTCCTGGAGTTGGGGTGCAGTTTGAGCCGACAAGTTATCCTTTACTGGCACAAGATTTTCAGAGGGGTTGTCCCTTTCTAGTCGCTCCTTTTCCCATTGTTGTCTTTCTATTTCCCGTTCTTGTTTTCTTCTTTCCGATTTCTGGACCATTTCTATTCCTTGTTCTATGAACTCTCGGATGAATGCTTCGCTGTCCCCAGCTTTTGCACAGGTCCATGCCAACGCTAGACGATTGCCAAATAAGTTGTCTACCTCATATTGCCTCTGCAGGCTTTCTGCATATTCCAGAAGGGGTGGAATTTCGCTGTCACCATACTCCATGAACTTAGCTACCTCAAGTGCAATCTTATGTACTTTATCGAGATCAGCCATGTTACCTGCAAATTCTGCCGTAAGCTCACAAATATAGAGACGTGAAGGCCCCATAACTTCCCGTTACCTACTAGGAAAAATGCTGTCGCAAAAACCCGAACTCAGACTAACACCAAGTCTGACTAATAACTACCTGAAAAAAATTCAAGTTATCCAGCTACCCAAAACCCGAATTTACTTTCCTGTCAAGAAAAAAATTCGATTAGCCATCAATTACCTCTAAGTCATAAACAACCTTACTACAACTATCATCTAACTAACTGGAACCTGTAAAAAAAAACTTATAGCTGGATCAGTCTTAATATAGCTCAAGTCTAGGGGATATTATAAAGAAAATCTATTTTTCAGAACTTCCTACAGAGACAATCTATGAATCTAGAATTGATCCCAACAAAGATGATCCCAAGGACGACGCCACCCCACTTTGTCAAGATCACAGAATTGAACGTAACAAAGATGATTCACCGGACGATAGCACCCACTTTGTCACGAAATGGATTTAGGACTAGAGACTGTCTACATATAGTGACAAGACAATAGTAAGAAGAAAGACTGAAATGATAGATTCAGATAGAAATATAGTGCAAACTGTGAAAGTTGAGACCATTGGCTCCGAGGTTGAGAACCGAGGTTGATTCTTTCCTCGCCACTTCGGACGTTTAAATTGCTATGGCCTCGAACCACCTCTAACTACCCTATGGGGATAAGGTTCAATTAAGATTCACAAACACCAAGGTACAGACAACATATAGCTACTGTACTAAAGGAAATGACTGATGCCAGCTACAATTTATACAAGTTTATTATACACCTATAAACAACAAACATATGCATGTCCCATACATCAAGTGCGAGGATGCACTCCTGAAAAACAAAATCAAGCACAGTTAAAAAAAATGCATCCACCCCAACCCTTCTCCCACAATTGCAACCTGTATGGAGAAAGAAGGTAAGGTTAACTGAAATGAACTACACTGCACTTGATGTCGCCTACACTCCAAACTAGCTGTTCTAAATTCTAACTCTAAGTCCACTGATAGCTGGAACGACGGCGAAGTGACTACACAATCTCTGCACAGACTTCGGTTCTACACAGCCTATCCTGGAATCTCCTGAACACAACTAACTGCACCTCTAAACTTCAGCAGCTGTCCTCTGCTATGATTCACCAAAACTAACAGTTCTGCCTATCTGTGCTGACTTCAGTAGAGAGAATGTTTACCCTATCTCTCTCCACTACTCTGGATTTGACTGAGGTTTAACAGAACCCCCCCCCCCCCTGGATTCTGGACTGGAACTGTAGCTGACTTCTACCACTCTGAAATTACCTGCCCGAGTATCTATAACTGGGCCGTCGGCTTTATTATGGCCGTGAAGAAACGAACACAAAATTACCACAACGCTGGCAGCCTGCCAAATCTGCGTGTGTAACGAGCGTCAGAGCTCAGGATTTATCCACAAAAATCCTATTCGCTGGAAAATGTCTTCCCCTGGCTGGGAAAACGTATTTTCTTCCTCTCCTTCCACTACTGGCAACTAACGTAAAACCCTTGCGGTTCTGCGAATGCCCCAACTTTGCCGTGGGAGAAATTTTGTGGTCTCAAAATTCCGCTCTCATTCCCACAAAGCCGGTACCTGCTGTTTTAGACAAAACAAAACAACAGCTAAACAAACCATAATAATACATTTCAAATAACAATTAACTTCCTTACTCTTCACCACGTAACTCCCCTCTCTACCTGAGCCTACAAAGTAAACATTGGCTAACCCAGATCGCTTGTTCTGCCTGACTAACTCCGAGCAACAATAATATTTTCAATGGCCCGTCTGGGCAGACGTACTGTGGCCTACTTCTTACGCTGACACTAATGCCGTAAGGATTAATAAAAATTAAAACTAGTCCTCTCTAGGAATTCCTAAAATTCCCGTCAGTATGATTAATCACCTCAAAATTGAAATAAAATATTATTCCCTTAACATAAATAAATTTCATCTCCATCTTCTGAATACACAGAATAACAAAGCACAATCAATAACCTATAACCCTGTTTACGCTAGCATCTACATGCCGTCAAAAGTTATACATAATGGTTATCAATTAAATCTCAGTAGTTACAAACACGTGGTTACAATTTTATGACCACGTGCTTCTCTCCCCCTCGTCCCTCTGAACATCGTATCAATAAAGATACCGTAACCACGCGCTCACGTGCTTCAATTAATACCTCTATCACTTCCGTCCACAGATATATGCGTAACTATATAAATAGCGAGCATCAAGACTCTCAATAA
Organism: Oreohelix idahoensis; assembly: GCA_024509875.1. Lineage (NCBI taxonomy): Eukaryota > Metazoa > Mollusca > Gastropoda > Stylommatophora > Oreohelicidae > Oreohelix > Oreohelix idahoensis. Next base: position 1,269 of record JAMPIV010005607.1, on the reverse strand, counting down.
AATCACAAATGAAAATACACATTACACACGCTCCCGACTATTCTGTAAATACATATGATTCGCAGATGCGAGTTTCTCTCCCGACCGACTTTGCAATAATACAAAGCGGTGATATCTCAACTTTTAAACCATGCCGCTATTCTTTCAACAAGGAATTAAATGGACCTATAAATTTTCAAGTCTATCACTAAGATCGTATTGATGGCTCTGGAGTTAAGAATTAAATTAAACTAAAACTTCCCAAGAAACTTAAATGATCGGCTAGGACTAGAAAAATTAAATAAAGTCCTCACGCAAAAATTCATGCTTACCAAATCTCGAATGTCCTACTGAAGGCAATCGACTTGACTCTGGCAACCCGGCCTTGGCAATTAATTTTTAGAGACCGAACTTATGAAGTTCGGGCGTATTTATTCTCAAGCCCCCACGCGCCGACTTCATGACGTCATATGCGCGGCGTGGTTCTAAAGCCAATGGGCGCTCTGCATTTCAACTGCAGTTAGCTCTCCGCCAATCAGAACCTTAGATCTTTCTGATGCAACCAGTCCCCGCTAGACAAAGAACCGGGAATTGGTCCTAGCCCTATACTGCGGAAATGAAGCAAAAATGGCCGCAAATAATTTAACTCCCGAAAAATGCGTATATGGCCACGCAATATCTTTAAAAAAAAGACACTGGTGCAAATCCTGATCCAGCCTCTATAATCTCAATCTAGAATAATACTTTCTAATTCCCTACACCCCCATTCTAAACACATATCTTGAAAAACGATCAAACTCCAAACTCCCTCGTGATCTCATCTTGAAAAAAAACGTAAATAATAGAAGGAGAAGAAACATGGAGAAGGATTTCCTGTAATCCCTCCAAAAAATATAGTGAACAAAATGCAAGGAGAAAAAGACATGGGCCATTTGAAAGACAGAATCTCAGTACTTTCGTCACATCACTCACTCCCACCTTCGAAGATTGAGCATCGATCTCATTACTGAAATCTCTGTGTTTTCACACTGGCCCTTAACTCTGTCTACAAGGCTGTCTGTCCTTACCCCTCCTATTCAGTGTTCTTCGACCTTCCTCTTTTTGCGTTTCCTCCGTCTTTGAATCGCTCTGCAACTGGCAGGCGGCTGGGCCAATCAACCATAACATACCTCCTTCCTGTGTGCACCTGGCCATGTTTTACCTAATTTTTCTCCTCCAGGGTTTCTTCCTGATAAAAGTGTTCTTGGCCTTGGGGAGCTAGGAACAGCTCCCGCACAACTCCCTGACCAC